>JAWWEE010000041.1:8521269-8567032 GCA_035221455.1 Xenops minutus | reverse complement strand
TGGGTTGGGTTTGGGGTGGTTTGGGGTGGGTTGGGGTGGGTTGGGTTTGGGGTGTGTTGGGTTTGGGTTGGGTTTGGGTGGGTTTGGGGTGGGTTGGGTTGGGTTTGGGGTGGGTTTGGGTCAGTTTTGGTTGGTTTGTGTTGGGTTTGTGTTGGGTTTGGGGTGGTTTGTGTTGCTTTGGGTTGGGGCTGGGTTGGGTTAGGGTTTTTTCCAAGCAAAAACCCCTCTTGTATCGTGTCCCTGCTGCCATTCTCCCGCTTTTATCGCCTCATGGGAGAGTTTTCTACCAAATCACGTATTCTTTCAGGTCACTCCCGGTCCATCCCAGTCCATCCCAGTCCATCCCGATCCATCCCAGTCCACCCCGATCCATCCCAGTCCATCCCAGTCCATCCCAGTCCATCCCGGTCCATCCCCGTCCACCCCGATCCATCCCAGTCCATCCCGGTCCATCGGAGTCCATCCCGGTCGTTCCCGCCGCCACTCCCTCTCGCGCCGCTCGACTGCTCGGCGCTCGTCCCGTGGGCGGGTGGATGTGGTCTGCGCTCGGCAGCGCCGCCTGGCGAGAGGCCGGAAGCGGCGGCCGGTGTGTGCGCTGGGCCCGGCTCGGGCGGGCTCGGCCGGACTCGGGCGGGTTCGGCCGGACTCGGGAGGGCTCGGCTGGGTTCGGCTGGGCTCGGGAGGGTTCGCCTGGGTTCGGCTGAACTCGGGCAGGTTCGGCTAGACTCGGGCGGGTTCGGCCCGGCTCGGCCGGACTCGGGGGGGTTCGGCTGGACTCGGCCCGGCCCGGCCCGGCCATGGTGTGAGGGGTGCAGGGCGGGGGCGAAGGGGCCGCGCCGGAGCCATGAACCTGCTGCCGGCCAACCCGCACGGCAACGGGCTGCTGTACGCCGGCTTCAACCAGGACCACGGTGAGCCCGGGCTGGGCTGGGACCGGGGCTGGGAATGGGGCTGGGGCTGGGGCTGGGGCTGGGGCTGGGACCGGGAATGGGGCTGGGCCCGGGACTGGGCCGGGCTCCTCCGTGAGGGTCCGCTCGTCCCGGGGCTGGGCCCGGAGGGATTTAGCGGCTCTCCCGCTGTTGGTGTCTGTGTGGGCGCAGGGAAGGGGCAGGGACAGCGTGGTGGTGCCCGGTGCCCGTTCTGAGCCGGCCCCGGGGCTCGGCCCGGACCTGCCCCCTCACTTGGCACTCACGGGCAGGGCTCGGACCGCTCCTGGCTCTCTGTCTGCTTGGCATTTCGAAACCCGTGCTCACCCTGCCCATCGCAGACCCTCGGCCTGCTGCCCGCCCTGCTCCGGCTTTGGGGAGCCACAAATAGCGCCAGTTCATGAGTCCGTGTGGTTTCCGTGGGGTTGGGAATGGAAGCTCAGCGTTTTGTAAGATCCTTTTGCCTTAACAAGCCATCCTCTTGCCCAAGACAGCCCCGCAGCCCGTGTACCTGTTGCTGGTGCTGCCGAGGCCGTGTGTGAACAGGAATTGTGTTGATTTTGGTCAGACATCTCAGGTCACCTCTTGGCAGGAGCGCGTGGGGCTGGTAATGAGGTGTGAGTGTCTCGGCTGGTCTCTCCATGCTATTCCACCGACCTGAAAAGAAGGGAATAGTCAGTTTTTCAGCAGCTCTGCCCTTGCTTTTTGCAACAGAGATGGGAAAAGAGTTTTGAGGAGGAGCTTAATTTCAGATGTGCAGGGTCTGGAACAGAGTGGTGATATTTGGTGCTTGAGCTGTGATGGAACTGGGTTATACAGAGGGCTATGTAAGAAGGAAAGTTTCTCTTTTATTGCAAAATGCCTTACAATCATCATTTCAGTGTAGAACTTGTTTGTTGCAAAGGCTTCCCTGAATTTTGCAGCAGTAAATGCAAAATAGCCCGTTTTTTTAAATAGTCACATCCCATTTACCATAAGGAATTGGTCTTGGGAATCTGAGAGCTGGCAGTATCCATGTCCCATCCCACCTCACCTGGCCAGGCAATTGAGCGATGACAAAAAACGGGAAGAAAACCCACATTTAGGTTCCTTTTACAGCTGCTGGAGCTGTTCCTGGTAGGGATGGTGACGTTGGCACTGCAGGGATCACAGTGACATGTTGTTAGTTCAGGGCAGGTGATGTTTGAGTGCCCAGAGGAGAGCAGGGAGGAGGGAAAGCTCCTGCTTCCTTCTCCTTGCCGGGAATAGAACGTGAGTCACCCGAGTGCTGAGGCTCACTCTGTGGGGATCTGGGTGTATTGTCACAATAACCTCATTGCTCAGTAACTGAAGACTGGCCAGGCCCAAAGGGTGGGAGAACAGGAGGAATCCTGTGGGAACTCTCCCTGACTGACCAGTGATACCCTTGTTGTGCCATGAGCCTCCCTCACTCTGTTTGAGTGATCCCACTGTTGCCAATATGGGATTTTAAATGTAACACAAGGAAATGGCAGGGGTTGTCAGCTGTTTAAAGACAGAACACTCAGACTTTGGGTTCTTAATTTCCAGCCAGTGTGCTCTGATTTCAGGCCCTTTTCTAATGCTTTCAGAGGCCACTAAAGTCCATCACAGAAATGAACAGATAAAACATAACAAATGACCACACCAGACAGTGTGCTTATAACTTGCTGACACCTTTCTCCTTTGTCACTGTGGCAGCCAAAAGCTGGTTTGAAAACTGAGGTATGGGCTTGTTTTGGTCTTGAAACACTTGGCTTATGGATTTGCTCCTCTCCAGGGGGCTGGAATGCTTCTCTGTAGGATCCCCCAGTATTGGTCGTGCCCTGTGCTCTCTCTTGTGGCTTTGGACAACATTTGTTGTGCCAAGGAAAATTGCCATGGCAGGAGCTGTGCCAGGTGTCATCGCTTCCCTGGACTCCACTGCTGAATGCTGTGGGCTTCTCTGGGCCAGTGTGCCCCTTTCAGCTTGTGGCATTTTCTAGGCTGGTCTTTAATTTAACTCTTTTTTTCTGTGGATTTTGAGGAACAAAACTCCCTGTGGCCTGGCTGGCACTGGTTGCAAATAGCACTGTACTGTAGGAACAAGCAGGACTGCAGGTTAGGGCAAGAACTCCATAATAATTAATTTTTCTTTAAAAAAAGTTAGTGGTTCTTGGACAGAAAGTCTGTCCTTTCTTGAGATGAGAGGTGAACTTCCCATGGAAGGAAGTGAGCCTGAGGAAGTGATCCCTCCTCTGTCAGCCCCCTCCACTCTCTCACACGGAAGGGCTCACAAGCTGTAGCTGTCACGTTTGTGACCCCCCTGGTGACACTGAGATCAGTCAGATGGGATCACCGAGCTCCAGAGCTGTTCCTGTAGCCTGGGACTGAAGCAGGAATGTTCCTGTATGTTTGTTTCTCCTGTTTGGCTCAGGGAGCTCCATGGGAAGGGATGGCCCGTGTGGGACTCTCACCGTTACTCACATCCCCACCTTCTGGTGTGTTGTCTCCAGTTAAAAATGGAGATACTCCCAAGGCAGTACAGCAGCCCACGTCTCAGTCATGAGGTTGGCCCTGCAGAAAGCTGTAGTGGTGCTACAGGGAGCGTAAAGTGTGTGTGTGATTGCATCAGGAATGCTCCCTCTGGGTTGCTGGGAGCTGCTGGGACCAGCACAACTCAAACCTTACGGTGCTCTTTACTACAGAACAGCTTCAGCATCTCCCCCCTTATCCTGGGAATGCCGTGTGGCATTAGGAAACTGCTGCTGGAAAATAATTCTGTGGATGAGGTGCCAGGAACAGCCCTTGGAGAGCTTTGCTTTGTGAAGAGGGACAGGTTTCCATTGCAGTTTGCTCGCTGGTGATCCCAGTGACGTGCTGGGAGTTCACGGTGAGCACACGGACTGCCCTGACAGAGCAAACCTGGCAGGGCAGGAGGGGCAGTGAGCAGGGCTCGTGGAAAAACCTATTTCAAGATGCTTGTTAATGCTTGCTGCAATTATTACATTCTCATTAGCCACTCTGTGTGTGTGTTTATGTATGTAAAGAACTTTAACCACTTAATTTCTTACATCTTGGACAGGGTGAAGCTGTACCTGGGAGTGTTTCAGGTTGAGGTTTCTATTTTGTTTTCTTCCCCCACACACTCTGTGATTTTGAGTATTGAGTTTGGGGAAGGGG
Organism: Xenops minutus; assembly: GCA_035221455.1. NCBI lineage: Eukaryota > Metazoa > Chordata > Aves > Passeriformes > Furnariidae > Xenops > Xenops minutus. The sequence continues at coordinate 8,562,947 of JAWWEE010000041.1, read as the reverse complement.
TGTGTGTTTAGACAGAGCTCCTCAGCTTTTATTTGTGGGGTTCAAATCAGTGCATAAGAACAGAACCAGAGTAATTGGAGCATCTGTTCCAGTACCTTGGAATCTTTAACTGGATTTTTGATACAGTGCACACAAACTGTATAGTAACCAGCCTGCTGTCAGGCTGCTGCCAGTGACATTGCTGACTTCACACTGGCATTTCTTTGTACCAGCACCTGCACTCACCCCTGAGCAGGGGAAGGAGCAGAACAGGAGACTGATAGTGTGATGGATTCCACTAAAGAGGCACATGCATAATTCTGTCTGAAAAAGTAACTACAGTCATTTTCCAGAGTGTTTTAATCTGGCTTCTACTCATGCCCTGGGTTAGACTTCAGCTAGTGGCATGGGACAGCAGGCAGCTCTCCTTAGCACAGTCTGAAAAGCTGCTTGAGGAGCTCTGTGCTCTGAAAACATCCCCAGCAGAGTCATAATCACAGCGTGATTTCAGATCTGGTAAGAAAGGAGGGGAGTTGCTTCATAATGACTGTTGGACCATAAACATTAAAATGCTGGTTTCCTTCCCTCTGTAGCACATGGCATAGGACACAGGTAGGTTGGGAATGGGTGTTCTTTCCTTCCATTGTTCTCTTACCTGTGTAAAACAATACCCAGACCTTTGCACGAGGCCAGCACAGAGAGCACAGCCTCCTCTGAAGGGTTTTCACTTGCCACACTAACAGAGCCTATGAGTGCTCTTCAGCTGCAGTGTAACAGTGCAGGTGCCAGCAGTGCTCTCCTAACCCTGTGGCTCTTGCTTCCTTCTCCAGAGTATCTGGCAATTACTATTTATATGTGTGTATATATGTGCTTTTTACCACAGGATGCTTTGCATGTGGAATGGAAAATGGATTCCGAGTTTATAATGCAGATCCACTCAAAGAAAAAGAGAAACAAGGTAAAGCACTTACTTACTACACTGTGCTGCTCTGTGTTAGAAGCTCAGCCTCCTTGGCTTTTTCTGGCTGTTCTTGCTCAGCTTTCACTGCTCCATCCCTGGAAGGTTTGGAATAAAGCTCCAGGAAAGGCAGCTCCTGCTGGTTCTACAGGGATTCTCACTCTGACACTGCCTGGTCAGAGGTCTGCACAAGTGGCTGGTGAGGGGTTTGTCTCACTTTATAACAGTTGTCTTGGCTCTTGCTAATTTCTATAGCCCTGAGTAGGAGCTGGTTATCCATGAGCAGGAGGAGTCACTCCCTGCAGCAGTTATGCACCATCAGGAGAAGTTGTTTCTTTCTCATGTGATGATCTGGGTGATCCAGGGTGGCAGTAAAAACTCAGAGTATTGTCTGCAAGAGCACTGAGAGCTCAGACCTCTAATACTCTAAATCTTGCCTTCCCTATATGCCTAAAAAATTTGGGAGGATCTTAATGCAGTAAAGCTACTCTCATGTCTTAACAGAAGTCAGTAGCTGAGCTGTTTTAACAGTGGGTCTTTCTATCAGAAAGCAAACAAAACCTAGTCCAAATGGGGGAAACTGCAGCCCAGCCATGTGATCCTAACCCTAAGTATGGGAAGTGAGCTGCTAAACAGGTTTCCCAGCACATCCAGCTTGTGGTGATAAAGGGATTTAATAAGAGGAAAAATGTACTTAAACTGGCAATTCCTATGAAATCAGGAATGCCTTCACTTTCTACTGTAATGATTTTAGTCACTGTAAATGATTTTAGTCACTGTTCACATGGCCAAAGCTGACAAACTATTTTCTGCTGTTAACAGTAAATTATTCCATAAGCACCATGCCTTGGGACTGTCATCAGTGACAGTGTGCTCAAAGGATCAGGATTCAGCCTGAAGTGCTGGGGAGTTCCTTGTCAAAACTCTCCCTTCCAGTGGCTCTGGATGGAAATAATTCCAGGACTCCTGTGGTGAAAAGTTTCTTATGAGTCAGATTGACTTTTCCTTGTAGATTCTGAGAGCTCACACTGAACTGGCTGTGTGGGTACATAGAGACATCCTGTTCATCATTTGTGTAGATCTAAACCTGCCTGAGATACTCCCAGCTGGAGTTGTCTGATTGTTCTCTGTCACCCAGCATGAAACCAAGTCTTAATTGTTGTAACCCCGGCATGTCTGTCCTACATCCAGGAGTTCCCTGGTGTTCCCATCCAGGCACTGCCCCTCAGAAGTGCAAAGATAATGGTTCAGTGCTCTAACACAGATTCAGAACACACTGCATACTTTTAAATTGTCCCAGGTTATCACTTGTAAATATTTTAGGCCTCTTTATCATGATGATAATACCTTTCCTTAGCAAAATGTGCTGTCCTGCTTTAAATGCTTTATGGAGTCAAGAGGAGGATCTGGAGCAGAAGGGGGTAGTGTCCAAAACTCTTCAGGAAGGAAACACAGCACTCAGAAGTGCTGTTGAAGAACCACAAAGGCTTGTGTGAAATCCAGGGCTTCACTGCTCCACTATGAGGAACTTTCAAGGAATCTGCCTTCTCTGGTTTTCAAGGGCAGCCAGGGGAGGAAGATGCTGTTCTTCTCACGTGCCTGGGTAATACAAGCTTTTCTTGTAACAGTGGCAAAAATTAAATTTTAACAGGTTTGGACACTTTTAAATGAAATATTTGTCTTCCAGAGTTTGTAGAAGGTGGTGTTGGCCATGTGGAGATGTTGTTTCGTTGCAACTATTTAGCACTGGTGGGTGGAGGAAAGAAGCCCAAGTACCCACCCAACAAAGGTGAGCTCCAGGGGTGGGCCCTGTGACACTGCCCAGTGTCCTGAGCTGGGCTGGGGGTCCTGGAGGTGCAGGGCATGCAGCAGCAGGTGTCAGGCACTGGTGCAGGGACCTGCAGTGACAGGTCTCAGAGGCACACTGACCTTCTCTTGGTGAACTTTGCAAGGAGACTCTGTCCCAGCAGCCCAAAGGGGAACCTCCCTCCCTGGAAAGGTTTGTAGGAAAATATGCTGTTTTCTTTCAACTGCTGCGTTATTGCTTTGATAACCCTCAGAGCAAACAAACAAACAAACAAAAAGCTGCTTTTCTTTAGAAAAATGTCTTTTTGTTGTTAGTTTTTGTGGTTGGAGTTTACCAGCTCCTGCCTGCACAAGGGGGTTGATCTGTAGTGGCTCAACATCTCCTGGTTTGCAGGGTGTCCCCCTACAGCTGCTTAGCCATGGGGTGCCCCTCCTGGTCCGCCCTCTGAGGAACTAGAAGTTGTTACAAGAGAGACAGTGTGGACCTCTGGATATGCCTTGATGGTCTGACACAATCTCTGCACTGTTCTAGTCATGATCTGGGATGACCTGAAGAAGAAGACAGTCATTGAGATCGAGTTTTCTACAGAAGTCAAAGCAGTGAAGCTGCGAAGAGACAGGTGGGTGGAACAGAGGGCTCCAAAAGCTCAGTGTGGCTTTGTGCTCTTACTCCTTTCCAACTGCTTGTAGAAAGAAAAAGATTCTGCTGCAACACCAGCAGTTCCAGGTAAAACAGGCTTCTGGGGGCAAGTGTTGGGTGTAACCAGCTCACAGCTCCAGTACACTGGGATGTGAAGCCTTGGTGAAAAGCCTGTGAGAATTGCTGGCCCCCTAATGCAGGGAAACGTTCTCCTGTGGCTCCTGCTGGCTGCTTTCCTGGGTCTGGAGGAGTGTGAAGGGAATTCCAGCAGATCCCCAGAGCAGGAGCAGCTGTGAACAGCTGGAGTCTGTGTGTGCGTGGGTGGAGGGGCTGGATAAAAGTGCTTTGCAGGCTTATCCTTGTGTGGTTTTTGCAAGGCTGGGAGTCTGTTGCGGGGGAGGGCAGGAAGAACATGGCTATTAAATCACTTGAAAGCCTTTGCAGGTCTGAATGAATTTGTGTGTCCCTGTTTTACCCACCCCAAGTCACAGGCACTTCTGTTTCAGAATTGTGGTTGTCTTGGACTCGATGATTAAAGTTTTCACGTTCACACACAATCCCCACCAGCTGCATGTCTTTGAAACCTGCTACAACCCTAAAGGTTAGTCGTACACGTGGGCTGGGGGATGGAAACAACTTTGGTCTGGTCTTGACATACCATTTATCTTCAGCTGCCTCTGTCAGTTCTTTAGAAGTCATTAAACACTTACTGCACTGCAGTTGTGCCCTTTGGAGATGCTTTTGTGTTTATAAGATGGTTGGTAGAGTTTATAAAGACTTGGCCCAGAAATCTGTTTCCTGCACTCATGTTATAGGTGTGGTCGGTGTAAGAACCTGGAAACTTGATGTATTTTGTGCTGAAAGCTTAGTGATAAACACAAATAGCAGAGTGCATCATTCCGTACATTTTGACAGTGCCACCCCATGGGACAAGGGGTGCTGCCATGCTCCATGGATGGGGAGGATCAGCTTGGATGGCAGGAGGCTGTTTTCTCCACCAGGAGGTTCTGTAAGATTGCAGTCCCCATCCTTGGGGGTTTCAGGGCTGTCTGGAGCAAACATGGAGTGCAGCTCCAGTACCCAGCCTGACTGACAGGCAGGGGATGCAGGAGGCGCAGGTTGTTTCTTGTGCTGAGGTTGCAGGAATTCATTTGGCATCAGCAGAACACCTGGGACTGGTGTCATTTACTTTAACTGGGCCACAGAAGGAAGAAATGCCGGTGCTGTAAGAACCCAGTTCAAACACAAATTGATAATAATCAGTTTTACTGATGGAGCAGAAACTCAGGAATCACCTCTGATAAACTCTTACCCTTTCTGAGCCACTGAGGAGACTTAAAACTTTTTTAAATAGTTTTGCTGTTGTGGACTGATGGGAGCTGATCTCTGGAAACACCCAGACTCTGGATAACCACAACTAGATTACTTTGAAATAAAGTGATGAGAGCAAGTTAAAATTGTTCCTCCTCTGCTTCTGTGTGTCCTGCACTCATGGAAGGATCACATTTTGGGATCCTGCACTAGCCATTAAAATGAGATTCTGGTTTGCTCCATGTATGTTTGCTTATTCTGAAATTACTGCTATTTTAGAAACACCTTTGTAAACAGTATTTGTTTATGGAAATGATTTGGTTATTCTCTTTTTTTGTGTCTTTCAGGTCTCTGTGTCCTTTGTCCAAATAGTAATAATTCTCTTCTTGCATTTCCTGGGACACACACTGGGCACGTGCAGATCGTGGATCTGGCCAACACGGAGAAGCCTCCCGTGGACATCCCGGCTCACGAAGGAGTCTTGAGCTGTATTGCTTTAAACCTGCAGGGAACAAGAATTGCAACAGCGTCAGAAAAAGTAAGAATCATGTCCCCTGCCTCTGCCCTCCTGTGTGTTCCAGTGTGGAGAGTCCTTCTGAAACAGGGAGTCACATCCTTTATGGGAAAGACAGAGAAATACCTGCTGGGAAAATTTGTCCCTGAAATGTGCATTCCCTTGATCTTCACTGCTCCTCTGGGATCCCCACACAGCCAACAGCCAAGGGCTGTGCCTGAGGTGGTGGTTTTGTTTTAGCTGACTGCAGCACTGACTCTTCAGTGACATTTGAACACAGCCTGGCCCAAGCAGCTCACAGCTTTCATGTGTTCTTCAATAGATACTGTTAATTTTTTAAAAGAGCAGGTGGGGAATCTTACTTGTATTCTTTCACCTTGATTATTTTCTGCTTGAACTCACTCCAAACCCACTGGCTAAAGAAATTCTTGCAAATAGCTCTGTCCTACCAGAGGGCTCCATCCTGCCATGGCTTGGCCCCTGGTACAGAGCAGGAGGAGGCGGCTGCCCCCACCACACACTGACAGAAACCTGTTCAGGTGCAGTGCAGATACCTTTGGGCTGGGCTGAGGCAGAGGCAGATGTGACAGACCTGCCCTCTCCCTGGGAACCCCCTGGGGGCCCTTCATCTCCCAGGGGAATGTCAGGCAGATGGACCCCTCCCCTTAGGAGCACTCGCTCCTTCTTCCACTCAAATGAAACGAGTTTCTCAAGGACAAGCCAAATTAATTCAAGGTGTCTCTGTTTTGAATAGTTTCTACTGCCCAGCCTGTCACTCAAACAGCTTAAAAAAAGAAAATGCAGCCACAGTCTCTCCTAAGCTTAATGACTACATGTCTTCTAAACAGAGTGCCTAAAGCTGCCAACTCCATTGCTAAACAGAATCATTATCTGCTGCATTTGTACCAAGACATTCCTTGTTTTGCATAGAGAAAAACTTCCAACAGCTTTTATTTTCCAACTGAGCCAGGGACTCTGAGCACAGTCAGCAAACATCCCAAGCCTGTCTCTGAAATCCAAACTAAGCTGAGTTTACCAAATCTTTCTCTCCTGGGTTCTGTTACCTCCTGGTGTGTGGCTGCAGAGCTGCACCTGTTGAGCTGGTGTGTGACAGGACTGCAGGGGACAGCACAGTGTCCACCCCCTGCTGTCAGATCCAGGTATCACTGACTTGTTGATCACTTTGAGACACACTGACTGGTCACTCCAGCTGAGGGACAGGGCCCCAGTGCAGTGTCTGTCACCTGACTGGGAGGTCTCACACGTGGATCAATACAGATCATGAGTGTGTGGTAGGGAACTGATTCTTCTACATTACAGCAGCTGAACTAATTCTAAGACAGGTCAGCCACAGCCTGATTGTACTTGGTGGAAAAGAACTGCAGAGCAGCAATGAAAATGGAGTACTGAGAGGAACAAGGCAGGGGTGACTCAGGAGCTGGGCACACTGCAGTGTCTGCCAGCCAGGGCTGTGCTGGTGTTTTAGAACAGAGCTGGAAGAAACTTACTGAGTTGAGTAGCCAAGTAACAAGATTGCACACCAAAGCATCATAAAGTTGTGGTGCTGCTGGGAGGAGAGTCAATGTTCTCCAAAATTAAGAGGTTCTCAAATCTACCAAAAAGAAAACCCCCAGAGGTGTGTGCAGGGGCATGCTTATCAGACAGACTGAATTTTAGGATGCATTCAGGGATGCAAATAGTCTTCTGCCTTTCCTAACACAATGCTTGATTCCTTTTCAAGGGGACCCTCATACGGATATTTGATACTTCATCAGGGCATTTAATCCAGGAGCTGCGACGAGGATCACAGGCAGCCAATATATACTGGTATGTTCAGCTGCTGTGGCTGCCCTGGGTGTGGCTGTGCTGAGCCCCCTCAGCCAGCACAGCTCAGCTCAGCTCAGCTCATGTGCCCAGGCACACAGAGCCCTCCTGGCACTCACAGGGCACAGGCTGCTGGGGGCTGGCTGCTGCTGAGGGGAGGGAGGTGGGAGGTGTGAGCCTGGCACAGGGCTGGCACAGACCCCTGTGTGGTGCCAGGCTGTGCCTCTGCCCATCAAAGGCCAGAGCTGGGGGGGATGTGAACTTCACGCTGACCCTGGGGAGGGCCCTGTGCACTCCAACACTACACAGGGACTGCAGAGCCCGGGGCAGGGGGAGCTTTGTCACCACACCCTGCTGTGCCGGGGAGTGCCCAGGACAGAGGTGTGGCTCCCAGGGGCAGGGAAACTCCCACTCCTGTGCCAAGCCCTACTTTGGGGTAGCAGTGTTGCATGTTTTGCCCACTTCTCAGAGCAGAGCCCCTGTGTTTTCTACCAGGAGGGTCAGAGTGGCCCCCACTGGTGGTGTCCCTGTCAGGGGCTGCTGCTGCTCCTGCCCCTCCAGGCCCATTCTGAGTGCAGGGTATCCCTCCCAAAGCAGCCCTGGATTGGGGGAGTCCCAGCTTGTACAGAGAGGAGCTGTTCCCACCCCAGACCAGGCTGGCAGCTGCTGTGGGCAGGACTGTGTGTGCCAGGGGCTGTGGGGCTGTCCCAGGAGAGATCCTGCAGCTGTGTGTGTTCTCTGCAGTATCAACTTCAACCAGGACGCTTCCCTCATCTGCGTCTCCAGTGACCATGGCACAGTGCACATCTTTGCTGCAGAAGACCCTAAAAGAAATAAGCAGTCAAGGTAGGCAAGGAGCTGTTCTGAAGCTTGGGGGGGGGGGACTTGAGCTTTTAATGGTGTTTAAAACACTGGTTGTATCACTGAGTAGCAAATCTCTGCCCTGCTGGAAATGGCAAAACTGACCTGCTGGGCTGGAGTGAAGCTGCAGGTTTGGGGCTCTGTGGTTAAACTGCCAAGTTCCCTTGTGGAGCTGCAGCATTCCAGCAGGGTGTCAGGGTGGGTTTTAGTGGATCTTGGCATGAATGTACCTTGTGGACACAGCCCTCTAACAAAAAAATCAATCCTTTGGCAGTTTTTCCAGGCACTTATAAGGGCAGTTGTAGGGGAATTGTCCAGTTACTTGACACTTAGTAAAGGATAATGAAGAGCCAATCAGAAATAGTGTGAACCTTTACTTTGAACGATCACTCCAGCAGTTCTGAATCCACCTTACCAAGCTGTTATGCCTTTTATTTTTTTTCTCTCTTTCAGTTTGGCCTCTGCCACCTTTCTCCCCAAATATTTCAGTTCCAAATGGAGTTTCTCCAAATTCCAGGTTCCCTCAGGCTCTCCGTGCATTTGTGCCTTTGGAACAGAGCCAAACGCTGTCATAGGTGAGCACTGGAGGTGTGCCCAGGTTAGGAGCTGCAGGGAACCCTCTGCTGGGACAGGGCTGTGTGTCCCTGTCAGCCCAGAGGCTCTGGGTGCTCCCACTGCCCAGGGAGGGAGGCAGGAGGCTGCCATGGCCTGTGCTCACCAGGCTGGTTGGGGTCCCTCCAGAGCACCTCTGGGTGCCCTGTGAGCCCGCAGGGAGGGTTGTGCTGTAGCTGAAACAACAGAAAGGCACCTCTGGCACGGCCCAACTGACCCTGCTCATCTCTCCTGCAGCAATATGTGCAGATGGCAGCTACTACAAGTTCTTATTCAACCAAAAAGGGGAGTGCTCAAGGGACGTGTACGCTCAGTTCCTAGAAATGACAGATGAGAAGCTCTGACTGGGTGGAGGGGAGTGCACGAGCCCCAGCCCTGCCTCGGCCCCTCCGCACCTCTGGGGGACTGTCTGAATGTCCAGCACCGATCCAGAAGCTCAGCAGAGCTCACGGAGAAGCCTGGCCTGACATGATCACAAGCAGCTCTGAAGTAGTGGACTACATATGTTTGTTCTCATTTCTGCAAGTATTCATCATTAAAATCTCTTTGGGTTACTGTCACCAACTCAAGTTTTCAAGACGTGGCTTTCAACAAGCTTGTGCCTACTGGGTTTCTCTTAATCTAAACTGTGACATGACTTTAGCTCCGACACAGTGCCTGCCACCCAGGCAGCCCTGCGGGGCTGGCCTTAGGAGAAGGGATGTGAAACCACCAGATTTCAGGCATTGCTTTACTTCCACTGCATGGCTGGGAGGGGGGGAATACTCTGGGTCGTGCTCCCTCACCAGCCCTGCCAGGAGCAGGAGTGCAGGCTGAGGGGAGCAGAGGAGGGGACAGGAGACACCTGCAGCTCCAGCCCTGCTTGTCCTCTGCCCCCTGCAGGGGCTGGGTGGTGGCAGCTGCGAGGGATCACCATCCACTCCACGGTGCCAAACTAGAGCAGTGGAGGGGCAGGGGCTGACCCGACCCCCCTCCGTGTGCACAGCAAACACCCAGGCCCCTGCAGTGGTGGAGGTGATTCCTTCTGCCCCCAGGCAGCTGTTCCAGGTGTAAATGCCCCCAGTACTGGTGTGCCAGCTGTGCTGTGCTGCCAAACTGCTGCCAGGCTCTGCAGTGGGCTCAGCGCAGGAGCTGAAGGAGCTGGCAGGAGCTCCACGTCTGCAACAGCTTTAACTTGCAAACTTGTCTTTCTCTCTTTGAGCTGCTGCACACTAAAGCTGCTGGCCCAGGGACAGGTAGCTTAGACTGAACCCACTCACCTGTACACTCTGCCCCCAAAACTGTCCCCCTTTCCTGCTGACCTAAGGCACAAGCTCCTAACCCATAACCCGAGGTATCCCCAAGCTTGGCCTCTGTGGCACTAAACCCTGGGGCAGGGAGGTCCTGCCCTTCTGAACTCTTCATTTCACAGATGCTTCAGCCCTGACATGCCAGTTCACTCCCAGATTGTGTAGCTGCAAACTCTAAACCTGGCAAGTCCCTTTTAGTGTCACGTAACCTACTAAGGACTAACTTACCATGTTGATGTCAAGGTTGCATGTTGCTTTTATGTGTATTTAACCACAGGAATTGTTTTGCACACTTATTTGTAATATGCTATTTCTTTTAAATAAAAGTGACTAACTTTGCTGTATTCACTGATGGTCACAGCCAAAGCTTCCATTGCTCCAGGCTTGGGGGAATAAACACCTGAGTGAGTCAGGAGTGGTGGCTACTGCAGGACAGGAGCACATGAACCACTGCCTTGGTCTTTATCCCAAAATAAGTCCAAACCAGTTGTTGCTCAGCACTTACCACTCCCCCCACAGCTGCTGGGCTGGGGCTCCTCACCTGGGAACAGCTCTGTCAGCAGGATTAACTGGAACTGTCGTCTTCCCAGAGAAGGACGTGTGGGAAGGGCTGGAGACTGTTCTCCAAGCGTGATGGAAACCCCCTCTCACTGGTGTCCAGGATCCCAGCAGTGGGACTCACTTTGAAGAGCAAGGAAACTCCTGCACTCCCATCCCACTTATCCTGGAGCTGCTGAGAGACTACGAGCTATTTTTGGGAGATTTAAACTCTACTGAACTTGTCAAACTTCCTCTAAACATCTGCTCCAATGTGGCAGCAGGAATGAAAACACCAGCAGCGCTGCACTAACCATGGAATCCCCTCATACCACCAGCTGGATTTGACCTCCAATTCCTCCTTCTGGTACTACCTGCAAATCTGTGCCATTCAGCATACAGGCTGTTTTACAGGGATCCCAATCCAGCAAAGGAATGAGTCTTCCCACCTGCCTTTGGCTCCAGGGTGCTCTGCCACTGTTTCATCACATCGCTCGCTGCTGCTCCACGTTCCACAGGAGAACTTAACCAGGGTTTGCACAGCTCTACAATCAAATGGAACAGCGTTTGGTCAGTCATTTGTCTGGAAAATGAACTACTTTCAGGGTTACAGCCCAATGATTGATTGATGGTACCCATGGCTGCAGAGGTGCAGGCTGGGATCACCCCCAGCCACGAGGAACAGCAGGATTTGCACAGGAAGTCTGAAACTTCCTGAGCCGTCCTCTGTTCCCACCAGCACCTGCAGTTTAAGAACATGAACCATGCCCTTCCTTCTCCCCGGTTTGCTGTCTCTCCCCACAGTACCTGTGTCACAGTTCACAGTGCTGACAGGCAAACTAAACAATGAGCAAGTGAAATAAACTCCATGGTAATCCCAGTTATTTGCCAGCAGAAGCCACGGAATATGAAGATTTCTTTCAGAACCTTTGGGAAGTCACACTGAAGTAGAAAATACAAGATTAATCAGTACAGTTGGCAAAGGTGAGACACGAGCAGTTCTTCCATATGGGCTGGAAGGGCTGTATGGGACACAAGGGCCATCAAATGACACTCCTGGGAACTGCTCCCTCTGTGGCACAGCAGGAATTGCACCATTTCACTGCCTCCAGCTTAAACGTTTTTTCCCCTCTTCTTCCCCAAAGATTGTGTTTGAACAAATGACAGTTTGGTGTGACCCACAGCACGGCAGGGCAATTTCACACAGGGACCATTCAGACCTTCCCTTCTGTTCCAGGCACAGGTTCTGCCCCCAACATCCCAGCCCTCTCCAGCAGTTCCACAGCCCTCCTTCAGTTTCTCCCCAGCTCCTGGAATCAGACAGGAAAACCCGGCCCAGCCTTCCAGCACAGCTTTCCTGGTTGGTGGTCAGAAGCATTTCCCCAGCTCTGATGAGAAACAAAGGGAACGTCACTAATCAGGAACCAAACCCACATCCATGACAATGATTCCAGAAAGTGCCATCTCCTTGCACTCATTTACAAATATAACAAGTTGAGATGTGAGCACAGACAGTCCCTGAGCCCAATTCCATGTGTACCAAAAGGGCCAGTGCCAGCCCCCTCCGTGCCCCTGTGGCACTGCCAGCTGAAACTGCACCAGTCACCCCAAAAGATACAGCAGTACTGCAAACACGCTTGGTGAGGAATTTCAACTTAGTTAATTTGCTGAATAAAATTTAATTTTATTTAAAAAATCTTATACACTATTATTCACCTAGCCCTAGTTGTGAACAGATTCTCACTTCTGAAAATAAACCACATTCTAGTCAATTCATTCAACACCAAATTAAATTACTAGTACTGGATTTTTTTTCTTAAAAAAAGTATGTTAAAACTTTACTTTTTTTTTATTTTATTTTTAAAACCTCTAAAGAAAACGTTGCAATTGTACAGAAATGCTTCTTTTTAGGTTATGCCTTTTTTTTTTTAAATGCCTGTTATAAATCCAGCTTGTGTAGAGTTGGGTTTTTTTTCATAGTTTTTTTAATATGTATTATCTGCAGAGACATTGTAACAGTTCCATTGTGTGGATGAACACAAAAACTTGTACAGATTTCTCATATTTGGTCTTTAGGTAAATAGTTTCCAAAAGCTGCCTAAAATAACCACTCCAAACTGTTCAGTCCATTGTGAAAAGACAGTTTTTCCTTCCACAGTGGGAAAGGAAATATAAATAATGCATCTTTCTTACAGAAGAGGACACAGAGCAGCTTGCCACGAAGCCAACGCTGCGGCTCCCACCGCCCTGGCTGCAGGAGGGACTAAGACGTCGTGTGAGCTGAAGACTGAACAGCAGCCTTGTTTCAACTGGATTTTGAAATGTAAAGTGGAATCTATTACCACGTTAAAGTGAGAAATTACCAATACATTTTAAAATGTTCAACTGCAGAACACACACTTAAAAAAGGAAAAAAAAAAATAATTATTATTACCATAATCTGGTAGCCACTGTTAGAAAACCACAACAGCTACTGGTCATGGAGAGCCCGGAGGTCAGTGTCTGACATCGAAGTGTTACGGAGAGATGGGGCAGATTAATTTCTACTCAAGGGTGCTTAAGCTTAAAAATATCGAATATACCTCTGACAAGATAATTTTACTCTTTTTAAAAGGACTCGTGATAAAGAATTTCCTCTTTCTAAATGAAGAACAGTCTGTTATCTTAAACATACACAATATTAAGCGAGACTCTTGTTTTACTTTAGACTGGAAAAATATGCCAGGGACAGTCAAAGTCAACACAAAGTAACAAACAGCAAAAGGTAGCAGAGAGAGAAACAGGTAAGTGCAGCTCTGGTCAAATCCATAGCAGTTCTTTACGTCAGTTAACGGCTCATTTACATCAGAGTTTCTAATCAGTTACATGCAAGCCCAAAGAAGCGTTTGATCACTACACATGGTAATAAAATTTGATTAAATTTATCAGGCAACTGCTAAAATATGAAAATTTGCAGATGTAATAAAGTAGCTTTATCTGAACTTGAACAGGACAGACAAAAGTAAATCATTCCGTTGGTTAAAAAAACCCTACATTCAGTTTTTTACCAAACAAAATTTCCACATGAAAAGTATTTGTGTGATTCCAAAGGTTCCGGAGTAGAAATGGAGTGATTTGAAATGTCAAAGACCCCATTGTTTTGCAAAGAAATGAAAATACACCTCAAAAATTTCTAATTCCACATGTGAACAACAAAATACTGCATTATCTACCAACAACTGCATGGGTGGGTGGTTCGGAAAGGCGTAGCTGCCACGGTGTCGGAATGGCTCCTGCCTCTGTTCCCTTTGGGAATAGACCCTCGTCCCCCGGGCACACTAAGCGCTATCGTGCTGCCGTTACTGAGCTCCTCAGTCCGGGAATCCTCGGCCAGAGCCTGGGAAGCTGCGGCGCCCCCGGCACACACAGGCAGGGGGCAGGAGGAGAGGGGGAACAGCCTCTACAACAACACGGGGCTGCAGGGTCACTTTAAATTACCAAGTTTTAAGGCCACCTGTGTTGGGTTTTGTTTCAGTGCTGAAAGTTGAAGTCTGATCACAGGGCCCCTTTCCCCACTGCGTGAGAACATGTTCCAACGTTTTAGGTGTTAGATTTAAGTGTCTCCTTTTGGCACCACGGAGTTTGTTTGCTTTTTAAAAAAAAAAGAGAGAAAACTCCCCTAAGTTTTTCTAGTTCTGGCTGCCTTTGTCACTCACTGCCACGGGTGGGGTGTCCACGTTCACAGCTATGACTATGCTCTCTCCATCCTCTGTTTTGATACGTTTGAGTTCCTGCTGTTCCGACTGGTCTCCGTTCTGGCGCTTGGTTGGCAGCGATGCCGATGCCGACGCGTGGGTCGCCAGCATATGCAAAGGACTTGCAGCAGCTGGAAAAGAGAGAGAGAGAGCTTGAGCACCCTGATCCCTGTCGGATCAGAGGCTACAGCAAGCAAACCTGTGTGCTCAGTTCCTCTACTGGCCCCACGTGGGGTACGGGCAAGCCCAGGGGCGATTGGGAATGGATTGTTCAATCTCTGCACAAACCTGAAGGACATCTGCCCCACTCACTCAACGTTCACACAGATTTGGGACACTGGTGGGAGAAGAGGGAAGTGGCTCCACTTAGTCCCAGGGAAGGATTCAATGACTGGAAGCCAATCCACACCCTAACTTGTGACAGAACTGGGAAGGGAATTCACAAACCCTCTGGCAGGTTCTGGCCACATCTCTGATCACTGCAGATCACTGTGTGACATGGCCTGGCAGGAGAGCAGCACCTCGCCAGACCCAGCTGGGGCTGGGAGTTACTGCAGGAAAGCTCTGGAATGCACAGAGCCAGGAGATGCTCATGGCACCAGCAGCAGAGATGGGTGATGAGGTGCTGGCTCACAGCGAAAGGGCAGGGCTGGAAATGCACCAGTGGTCAGAAACCACCCACTTGATTAGGTTGGGCCCCACAGCAGCACTGGATGGACACAAATACACAGTTCAAATATCCTGCACTGGATTTGAGCCCCACTCCATGGACAGGACAGTGCAGGTCACTACTCATGGGTGAGTACAGGCCTTTCAACCTTGAGACACCCAGAGGTTCCTCCCCTCTGCCCGTAACCAGCCCCTTCCTCAACACCAACCCTGACTTTACTAAACCACCTATTCAATGTCTTTGCAAAGAATACAAACTACTAATTATAAATTTACTCATTCATTGCATTTTATGAAAATTTATCTAAACATTATCAGACCACCTGTGGTTTTCCCTGCTCCCTTCCCTCAGTGCTTTGCTGACATTATCACAGCATTCCCTGCTCATGGAGCTGAAACATCAAGTCCACAAAAATCTATTATGTGCTAAACCTGTAATTTGTTTAGTTATCTATCCTAGAGAATACCTGGAATATCACCTCTGCATGAACCAATCTGTGAATCAATTCCTTCCTGTATCTCAGCAGTCATTCAGCTCCCAGGAGAAAAGCCACTCCTTGTACTATTTCTCAATAAGGCCCATGCAGATAGAACTCCTCAATAAAATGCCTTGCTGCAAATTTATTGTTGCTTAAATAAAAACAAGTTCACCCCTCCCCTTCAAACACACATGAGGACTGTCACTGCATTATTCTGTTTGATTCTCTAGTGGGAGGTGTGCCTGCCCATGGCAGGGGGTGGAATGAGATGAGCTTTAAGGTCCCTCCCAACCCAAACCAAGCCATTGTGTGATTCTCCCCTTTGGGGGCTGCTGAGTAGCAGGAGACCCGCTGGCTGCAGCCACAGCTGACATGTGGGAGTAGGAAACACACAACAGAACGATGGTCTTTGAAACCTGTACTGAAAGCTGAGATACAGAAGACCCAGTTACAAACTGGCACTGTGCAATAAGAAACCCGAGTTCCTTCTGGACCTCAGGGCTTTCAGGTGACTCACAGGTAGCAGGCCAAGCTGCCAGGCTCTCTGCTGAGAGCAGATCTCACAGCACCTGCTTACTGCACGTGCAGAGTGCAACAGGAGCTGCTCTGGATTTCCTCTGCTGTCAGATGGCACAAATCTTCTTTCTCCAAACACACAAATGTGTGTACCAATAGATGTGTCCATGTTAACACAGACACACAGAAACCAACCTGTGTCTCTGTGGGCCCAGTTCCTCCTTTAGATGCTTTGCCTGAGGATTACCTGGTTTCCTGCTGGTCTAGGAGTTACTGGAACACAAAGACCAGGACCTGGAGTACTCCTCACTTGCTGCTCACAGTGTGAACACCTCGGGAGGTATTTAAAGCCCAGGAATCTCCCAGCCCTGTCACACACAGTGGGAAGCACCACAACTCCACTCCTACATGCAGCCACACTCCCTCCCCACACCCAGCAGCCACCAGCTGCCCTCTCAAGGAACATGTTGAGATCAGCTGAGTTTTAAGAATCCAGGAAAGAGACAAAGGGACTTACTTCTTACATTTAAAAATAACTTTTCAGTGTACTTCACATGGCTCTCAGCTCAATTCACACATCCCTCCTGACACAGAAAGTGCACCTCAAGTCTGACTGCGATTGCTTTTGCTTCTCTTAAGCTGGAAGTGAAGTGGCAGCAGCCAGAACACTGACCTATAAATGTCAGTGAAGGCAGAGGAGTAAAAAAGAAACTAAGCAGATCATTCACTCCATTATAGAAAGACCTTAGAGCAGAAATGCAGGTAATAAATTGATACCGATAGCCCTAAAATATTTCTGTAAACATATTTTACAACAAAAAGCCTCCTTCAGTATCAGATAATATTCCAGAACTGTAGGAAGCAGCTGTGTGCACCTGCAAAGCAAAGCAAACCTGCCCCTGAGCAAGTGTGAATGCCTGGAATGTATGGAATGATGACAAAGCACAGCCTTTCAGGGGGAATGATGGGATTCAGACAAGGATCAGCTCAAAATCTTCCCAAATGTTGGTCCTCTTTTACACAGGTTCAATAAAATCAGAGTAAAAAAGGAACAGTTCAAACAGGCAACCCACAAGCAAATTCTGCTTTTCCTGTTGGTGGGTTCCCAAGAAACCACTTGAGATCAGATACCATTTGAATGGCTTTGTTTTACAGGAACTTCTTTTAAAACCTGTTTCAGTCTGGGTAATTCAGTGATGACAGCACTGAAGTCACTGAGGCTACACAGGAAAAGGGATGTGGACCTTGGTGCCACAGGCCTGGAGATGAGAGACACTCTTTGCAGGAGCGTGTAGTGACAGGAAAAGGGGGAGTGGCCTCACACTGCCAAAGAGCAGGTTCACATTGGATATATGGAAGAAATTCCTCTCTGTGAGGGTGGGCAGGCCCTGGCATGGGTTGCCCAGAGCAGCTGTGGCTGCCCCATCCCTGGAAGTGTCCAAGGCCAGGCTGGACAGGGCTTGGAGCCACCTGGTGTGGTGGAAGGAGTCCTGTCTGGGTTTAATGAGGAGGGAGGATGGGTTGTCACCACTTAGAACATCCCTACAAGGACCACAAAGAGAGTAACAAGATGTTCAGGGGACGCTCAGTGAGGAGAAACTCATTCTTACCAACAGGGAAGGAACAATCCCTTGCAGGGCTGTGAGCTAAAGGGGCACTTGCTTTTCAGTCTAACCAGGAAGGACAGGGGAGAGCTCAGGAGGCTGCAGTGGTGCTGGGGGTGCCCAGCCCAGAGCCCAGCCCTGTGTACGTACCAGCAGTGCCCTGCCCTGGCAGGGCCGTGGTGATGGGCACTATGTGCGTCCCGTTCTGCGTTACAGTTTTTATGGGCAGCTGGTGCTGCCCCAGGGGCGCCTGTTGCACGATGGTGACTGTCTGGAGGGGGGCGGGCTGGGAGGTCTGGATGATCCGACTGGCAGCTCCGATTGCAGCATGGCTAATGGCAGGGAGAGGCTCCACTTTCACTGAAAAACAGGACACAAAACACGCGTGAAAACAAGGAAGTGCTGAACAACCACTTGGTTTCGCTCCCTCGGCCCTCAGTGAGAAAGTGTATCTCTGGTTTTATGGTTTATGTTTATGCTTCAACATATCTGAGAAGCGATGATGCAAGATCTTCAGTTTTGGCCAAACATTTCAAGCATTCATCTGGAAGTACTGATGCCCCATCCCTGGAAGTGTCCAAGGCCAGGCTGGATGGGCCTTGGAGCAACCTGGCCTAGCGGGTGGCATCCCTGCCCATGGCAGGGGCTTGGAACAAGATGACCTTTAAGGCCCCTTCCAACCCAAACCATTCTATGGTTTCAAATGCTGCACCCCCTGCATCAAGAGGCCCCAAAACCACGGCCCAGGCTCTCACCTTTGACTTCCTTGTGGTCTCCATTCTCTTGAGGTTCTACCTTGGGCTGGGTGACCATCGCCGCTTGCGTGACGACGGCCTGTCCCGCGACAGTGTAAGTGTTTGCTGGTGCTAATCCAGTCACGTTGGTGACTGACACAGCTGGGATCTGGTGGACAACGTGAACTGTCTGAACTACAGGCTGCTGGGATGTCGAGGTTGTCACGGGAGTTGCAACAGTGTAGGTGACGGGTTTCATAGGTTGTTGTAGCTGCCGCTGTACAGCAATTAAAACTGGTTGGCTAGAGAGAGGTGATCCTACCGAGACAGAGACCAAAATTAGGCTGCCAATTTTCATTCTATCTTTTAAGGTAGTTGTTGTTTTAAACTTTACACTAAAGCCTCAGAGGATCAACAACATCCTTCACTAATGATCCAAAAGGCAATGCTGGGCAATGAAGATCATGGCATGTGAGTATTCCCAGCCACAGGGTAAGGGCTGTATTATCTCAGGAAAACCCATATTCCATTTGGGCACCCCCAGTGCAGCTACATCAACAAAGAAAATCCCCTTTCCACAGATGGAGACATGTCTGTGGTCCAGGTGTGGTATGGAGTGTGTCTGAATCAGCACCACTCTCCACACCCCAGGCTGGACATCCCAGTGTCCCTGTTCAGGACCATGTCTGCCCCCACCACAGGATGGTCACTGGCACTCCTGTAGTGCCAAAACACCACCAAGAAAACAGGGGGCAAACATATAAACTAAGGAAAGTAAACAAAAACATCCTTGTCCCATCAGGTCTCACACTCTTTTTGTTTTAAATAGGAAATTTCTTATCTCCCTTTGTCCTTTCCATTCTTTTATCCCCCACTTTCAAAGGATAGGATGACCACAGAGCAGTGAATGGCATTTCCTTATTTCTGTAGCACATGCAACCTTACATTTTGGTGTTTTTTTCCTAAACCAGAGAGAATACACTTGGAAAGCAAGTCACAAGTGTTACAACATAGCACAGTCCCACACAGGGCAGAGGCACAACCTCTCCTCAGCCAGTGACCCTGCGTGCAGGAGCAGCCCCAGGAAACAGCCTGACTGCCCCCAGACTCCCCTGGGCTGTTTCTGGGTTTCTCACAGATGTGCCCTGAGTGAAGAGGTTAAATATGCCCCCTTCCCTGGTGTCCATGGGAAGTGTTGGCAGTGTTTATGGCCGAGTCCTCTCCTCCCCCAGCCCAGCCCAGCCCAGCCCAGCCCAGCCCAGCCCAGCCCAGGGCTCCTCACCTGGGGCACTCTGTGCAAACCGTGCTTCCTGTATGACGGCGAGTTTTGGCTGGATAGTGCTGGGCTCAGGTTCCATCGGGACAGGGGACCCCTCCCTGGACAGGCTCTCGGGGGTCTGGACGCCACTGGAGTGTGCAGACAACACTCCAGAGTGGTTTGGAGAGGCTGGGGCACTTCTGTAGTTAAAAATGAAAGCAGCAGCTGATGTGTTTTAACCTTCCTCTAAGGAGAGCGTAACACGCGGCCCACAGCAGGGCAGGGCACCTCGCAGTTACAACCCAGATCCCAGGATCTTTTAGAAAGCTTCTGGCAAACAGGGACAGCATTTCAAAGCAAACTCCAGGTACAGTTAACAGAGAGGAAGTGGCTGGATGCCTTCTTAGGGAGACTCTAAACAGTCTGTGAGACATGAACGTTTCTTCTGGTGGAGAAGAACGATGAGCAAATCTCAGGCTACAGGGCAAGCAGTAAGAGATCTGCACCAGCAGAAAGGCCATAACTTTACAGAGGGAATAATTTAAACCCAGGTCTCTGCCCATCATGAATTCTGCTCGAATATTATCAAACTGAATACACAGTTGTCATCTCTAAGGTCAATAGAATGGTAGCCGGTACCTGAGGATTTTCTTTGCCAACAGTTTTAAAATCCAGCAGATGGGAGTTACAAATTAAAGTTATAATTCTGTAAAACCCATCAAAGGTACAGCAAGGCTTGCTTATGTTAACAATCTGATCATTAGTTATGCAAACCAAGGTCTTTAACACTAAAAACAAGCAGTAAACACAAGCCTGGTGTATGGGGCAGCCTCCTAACGAGTCACACAGAATTCAAACACTGAGTCTGGGTGAAATTAAATTACTAAACTCGTGACTGTATCCAAGTCTGTATCAGCCTGAAGATTAAACAACAGCCATAGTCTTTTTGTTCATCTGGTTTTCCTTACCTAGAAGAGAGTGGTCCCAGAGGGGTTCTAAAGCAAGGTACTCCCCTAGGCCGCCTTTTCCTAAAAGCCTGCTCTATTAATTTGCTTTCAGAGGCAGGGTCTATCCTCCAGAATGAGCCTTTGCCTGGTTCTTCCTGGGAACGTGGTACTTTGATGAAATAACGATTCAGAGAGAGATTGTGACGTATTGAATTCTATGGAACATAAAAAAATATGTAGAATTCATATAACTTTTCCAAGTCAGAATGTGGCCTAGTGCAGCAGTTTGTACTACAGGAGACTCGGGGTTCAGCTCTTTAATTCCTTCATTCAACAGAACTCAGGGCACTGCCAAGGCAGTGTCATAAACCTGAAAGGACTCTTGCATTGGTCAAATCTTTCCCAACAATTAAAAACCCAGTATGCTAATTGGAAATCACAGGAATCCCATTGAAATCTCTCACGAGAAACATGGAGATTGTATGCAAACATTAGGACACCACAGATACTTGTGCAGAATGCACTGTTAAAAAGAAAAATTCAGAAAAATCATCAGTGTTCATACACAACCCTTCCCCAGGTGTCAGCTCCTTCGAGGAGGGCCAGCAGAACACAGCACATGTGGATTTTGGGCCTGTATCATAACCCTGTTGCTGTTCCACAGGTCAGAAAGAAAAGGTTAAATTTTCACAAGTTCCAAAGGCAGCTGGATTGTTGGGAGTTCACCCACAGTCCAGTCTGTTTCTACAGTAAAGGAGCCAAGGAT
Organism: Xenops minutus; assembly: GCA_035221455.1. Taxonomy (NCBI): domain Eukaryota; kingdom Metazoa; phylum Chordata; class Aves; order Passeriformes; family Furnariidae; genus Xenops; species Xenops minutus. Next base: position 8,541,909 of record JAWWEE010000041.1, on the reverse strand, counting down.
TTAGTGTGTCTAGAAAAACACCAAGTGGCAGCAGGTCCTGGACCAGGTTTTCCATGAGATCTTCCTTCCCATGCTCTTTGCACATTCCTGTATCCTCACTTTGCTGCAACACCCCCCACTCTTGCATCAAAGTGATGTACAGAACTGCTGACACCCTCAAGGGGCTCTGTCTGTGCTTGGCTTTGCACACAGAATTGCTTTATTTTTTTAATCTTTCAGATACACAAACCCCAAAATCTCTCTCAATATTATCACTGAACAAGAAGAAACTGATGCTAAGTGTTCATACTGAAATACTTGTGGGGGAACAGGGGCAAATGGAGGAAAAGTTTTATGTTAACAAAAGCCCTCAAAAATTTGCAAAATCAAATGTAAATCTTGCTCAAATATCTGAGTTCATGACCCTGATGGCAAGTTTGGAAAACCTAAAGCAATGATAACCATGTATGGTTTCTTAAATGCAAACTGATGAAACCAGAGATGGTTTTCCCTGCCAAAAATTGAGACATAACAAGAAAGGTGCCAAGAACATGTTTAGAAATTGTATTTATTTCTCCATATGCTAGAATTAAAGAGTAGATCCAAAAGTACCTGCTAAAATAAGTTCACAGAGTCTCCAAGTGCTCAACAAAATGAGACCTTTGTTTGATAAAGGATACAAACCCCTCAATGCTATTTATTAAGGTACAGGACTGGGACACTATACGTGTGTGTGCTCTATGCTTTGAACAATATGGGCACATATAGTCTCAAATATGATTTCAAACACCCACCCTAAGTCATCCTAGCTGTAATCCAACTCCTGATGGATAGAAGCTGGCAGAGCAGTGACTGAACAGCATCTGATTTTCAGCTTTTCCAATTGTTTCAATGACCAGGTGCTAATTAATGACTCCAGAACATGCTATGCCTGCTGTGTCTATCACCTTGGCTTTGGGGAGCATTACACCCCCAAATACCTTGTGCTGGGGCAGAATTCTTCACCTGAGCAGGACAGTGTGTGTGGGCTGGGCCCATGATGCTCAGGTAAAGCAGCATCACACCCACAGACACTCAAGGTGCTGCAGAACAGGAAGCCAGACACACCCCAATGTTTTCTAAACAGTCTTGTTGCTAAAACAGATCTGTCAGCATGTCTGCAGCCAGGATACTGCACTGTTGTGTGGGAAAGGGAAACAAAAGAGACTTCCCAGCCACAACAACAGCCAAATCCTGGCCTAGCCAAGCCCTCAGCAAACAGCCAGGAACAGCTACATTCCTGCTAACCTTGGGAAAGTGATCCAACCTTCATGGAGGCCTTAGGACAAATAAGTATGTGATTAATATTTAAAAATCTCTTCCTCTGCTGTATTCTTCAGTCTTCCACTTGCAGAGCCAGCATTAACACTTCCTAACTCCTCCCTTCCCCCAGTCTCTCCACACTTCACCTCCCTGAAATAACTCCAGACATGCCCTTGCTGCAGAGTGAGCAGCAACCAGTGGCACTGGTGCCCCAGGATGGGCAGTGTGGCCAGGGCCTTGGAGGGGCAAAGGGCCTGCAAACTGTGCTCACCTCTGAGACACCCACAACAGCCCCAAAGGCCCTGAACCTTCATGTATATGTGGGAAGACTCTGTCAGACTGACTTGTACTTGGTTAGTCATCCTGGCAAATGCTGGGGTTGGGTCTTTCAAAAACGAGGAGAGTAGAAATTAATTCTGCAGGGTTGAAGGGTTTGGGGTAACTCGGTGCAGAAATAGGCAAGTTCACAAATAAAACAGGGCACGAAGCAGGGTGAGATAACAGCAGATAACACACTTGTTCCTTCACTTATTGCATGGTCAAGATCCCTGCTCTCCAATAAAACTGAATTTGTACCATTTAATATCTGAATTTTATCTCAAGATAGCAATACGGATGTTTACACAACTGTAAGCTACAGAACACACCACCATTCCTAGATAGCAGATGGTATTCAAATCCAGTGCCAAATGTACTTTCCTTCCCCCAAAGTCTGTCTGTATCCCTACTAGAGGTTGAGAGAACACCATTCCATGAATAAAGCAATGTTTCAAGTACAGACTAATGTAAACTGCTCACTTTGCTGGAGGGCTTACAGTCAGGAGAAAGACAACACAGTCATTTGACAAACTCTGTTTCTGAAGGGCTCTGAGGCTCACCAACCCTTTACAGCTGCCAGCATTGCTCACAACTAAAAAACCAATATTCCAGAAATCAAACTCACCTGCCAGCCCTTGTCTGCTGTCCTGTAGTAGGGATAATTTTTTGTTATGTGCGTGTAAATTCCATTTAGTGTAAGCTGCTTATCCGGGGCCATTGTAATTGCTTGGACTATTAACTGTGCATAGGAGTAGGGTGGCTTAGAGTCGTCCTGTATGGGAGCAAGGAAGGCTGCATCAATAGATTTTAAAGACACACACACTCCTTTCTACAGCAAAAATCACAGAACATAATTAACTTGACCAAAGGCACTTTTGGATGACCAAAATCTAAAGTCAGAAAGCAATTAAGACAACTTTGTCCTTAGCAATTTTAAGATAAGACAAATTTTGGAGATACATGTAACTGCAAAGAATTTTCAGTAGTCTATGAACAGATCTGAGACTGCACAGACCCTCCCCCAAAGCAGGCAGGGCTAAATCAATCAATTAATCCATCTCACTTATGATCACAAACCCCTACCCACTGTTTTTAAAGCCTTTTAATGTTAAATTATGACCCAGCGCACACACTTTAGCAAACAGAATACCCCAAATATCTTACATTCACTGCAGGTGCCATTTCTGGGACTGATTCCAAGCCATGTTTACCTTTGGGCTATCTCCCCCCGATGCTTCCTTGTCGTTTTCTGACTGGGAATTGTCAGCCATCAAATGCAGGTCAGAAGGGATCCCACGGCTCATCTTGTAGCCTGACGAGCCTGCGCCGCGGGGGCTCGATGGGCAGGAGTTTGCAGCACTGTAGAGCATAAAAAGAACATCCTACTATTTTGTTATACAGTTTATCACCACACTGTGTCTCATCAAAAAGCTCTTGCTGCAGCAAAGCCACTACCAGAGCTCCAGGGCTGTCAGGGCTTTCCAGTACAAAGCCCACCTTCCAAGCCTGGCTAACTCAGCCATGGGAATTAGAACCCTGCCAGGTGCAGCTCAGGCTTTGCTCCTCAGAGAACAAGGACCAACTGATTTATTAGGCTGTACTCTATTTGTGTAGGGTTTGCCAACACAAAAGTCCACTTCAGCTACATCAGCCACCACCGATTTTCAGACACTTGTTGGAAACAAGACACCCATCTTGCATGGAATTTCTGCCATATGCTTGTGTTCTGTCTGCTCAAAACCCCCAAAAAATATCACCTCTCTTCTGCAGTGTTTTTGAACATTTGAGAAAATATAGCAAGCAGTGAGGGAAAAAAACAGGTTTGGTTCTCATTTAAATCTCACCCATATTGTTGTAAGTGTTTACAGGTATGTGCATATGCTCACACACACATATGTGTATAAAAGTCACACACTCATCTGTCAGTGGGATGCATCAGCACTGACTCAGCTAATTTAATGCAGCATTAGGCCAACAGAGCAGGCACACTGTTAGAAAGCAAGAGATGGTGCCAAACACATACAAGAGTATCTCCTAATGCTTCCCATTCTGCCACCCACCACAGAGAAACAGAGCTAAAACTGCCTGCAATTCCCCTGACATCTACCCGTGGCCCCTGCCTTGCCCAGCCCTCAGGCTCTGCAGCTGCACAAAGCTGCTTTTCTTCCGTGATTTCCATTTAGCCAAGAGGAAAGACACAGTCAGTGGGTGATGTCTGTCCCTTTCCCCAAAATAATTCTGGCAGCTCTCTGCAAGGACACACTCCCTGCAATTCATGCTGCAACTCATTTCAGTGCAGCCCTCAGCAATTCCAAAAAACTACAAACCCCAAGGGCAGCACCTGCAGTGTCCCCAGAACCAGACTTCTCTCCAAAGACAACCTCCAACCTAGCTTGAATCTGGGGTTCAAACTGCCTGCAATGAATGAATCTAGGCAATGTTATTTAGATTGCTACACTAGAGCTTTAACAGTTTTACATCTGCCAAGGTTTGTTTGTCTGCCTGGCTGCCCAAGTTTTCTGCTACCTCCCTTTGTATGTAGAGAAAAGAGGCAAGCAGTGCAGATTGGGCAACACGTATCTGTATAAAAATATTCTTCAAGCTTCACATGGCAAGAAATCCACCAACAATTTGCTACTAGTGTTATACTCACTATAGGAAGGGGACTGGATTTTTTGAGTGTTGTACAGAAGAAACCTTGGTTAGAGCCAAGATGTGTACATTTTTTCAATGTAGGTCACTGCTGCTCTGTGTTTTCACGTATCAGCTGACAACATCCCTCTGCTCTGCTCACTTCAGCATATATTGACAAAGCGACACATATGGTATAATCAAAGCAAGTTTACAAGTCTTCCACAAAACAGGGTGATTTGCAGAGAAACTGTCAAGCTTTGCTCTCAAAATAGACTCAGAACTGTCGTCTTTTTTTGTCTGTAATAAACTACTCAACAGGTGCATGAAAGGCCTGAAGAGAATTACAAAATTCATAGTGAGGCACAGACTGTGGTGATAGATGGGATATTATCTGAAAATCTGTGACCTGCTCTGTCATTTCTTGGGCAAGATGTGTTTTCCTTGCATTTTTCTAAGAAAGAAAACCTGTTATACAGTCAAGTCTAGATGTCTTTTCTCTCTGCTTCCATCATTTATACAGATGTCATTACACCCTCCAATATTGAGCCCAAGATCTTGGCAAGCATGAAAGGACTCAATTATCCTTACATTCACATTTCATTAACAAGCTGTACATTTTTAAGAAGCGAGCACGAACAGTCCTTTGCTGCAGTGAAGACACAGGAAGTGAGAGGGGACAAAACTGCTTTCAAAAGCACATACGTGACTCTGAAACAACTTTCAGTGCCCTGACACCAAAGTTTTGCTCCTGAACTTTCCAGGAATTTCAAAAATTCCATCTGAACTGATTTTACCAGTTGGTGAGGACAGCTTGTTTGTAATTGAGTTTGGTCCCAAGGAACAGGTCAGTCAATGGCTACAATTAGCAAATGAAGGTGCAGGGCAAGGAAAATCCTGGATCACCCTCCCCTGGAGCACTGTCCACCTCACCTGGATTTTAAATAAAATGCCTCTTTACTCCCAGCAGTGACTAACAGATAACAAAGCTTCTGGAGCAAGAGGTCAGTCCATTTTCCACACTGCTGCTAACCCAAACCACCATTTTTTCTGATGAGGAACCTGGGGCCACAGTGACAAATCAGAATGTTTAAAAATGGTGTGATTTAAACTTGTCTCATCTGAAGAGCTGCCATAAGCATGCAAGAGCAAAAAGCAATCTAAATCAGTTGGAATGCAAGAAAAAGCTCTGCTGTCTTGCTGTGCTAAGAATGCCAAGCTCCACAGCAGACTGTTACACATTTACCATGTTCAGTTAGAATATTACAGACTGCTCACAATACTCTGGTATTAGTCAGCAGAAAGGGGGTTTCTCCAGGGCAGGTAACACTGAGCTTCAACCAAAGTGGGACCTCCAAAGCAGAACTCTGCAGGAGGAGGCTGTGCTGGGCTGTACCTGTGCAGGGCCTGCCTCCCACCTGCAGGGTTTAAATACCTGATAGTTCCCGTGGGAGAGGGGAGAGGGCTGATCAGGTGAGCCATGTTGTCTGGAATGTTTATTGTTAAGGGAGAGATCTGGGGTTGCACAGGCTTCACTGGGGACTCCGGGGCCTCCTGTTTTTCTCTCTTGTCATTGGACAGAGCTGTGAATGTTATCTTGATGTTTGTGCTGGGAAACCTGAAAGTACAGCTGAAAAATAAAGAAAACAAATATATGAGCCACTTGTTTACACAATGGAAGATTTTCTGCATAACTTGCACGTATCACCTAAGCTCATTTAGAATTTAAAAGCTATGGTATCTTATGCAATTATCCACAACCATCTTCAATTTACAGATCACAGACAGATCAATGTGACTAGAAACAGATCTCCAAGTCAGCAACTTTGACATCTGGAAAGAAACACAGGCAAATGCAGCTCTTGGGAACAAGGGCAGTGTATGTGTTGTCTCCAGATTTTGTGAGGGTCATCCTGATCTTGCACTAGCCCCAAAAGCAGTGCTGCTTTGAACACAAAAGCCCATTATTTTATGATGCCAAAGAACAAGTAGGTCCATGATAGCAAAATTAATCAGGAACATAAACCTTGGCCAATTTGAGTCTACCCATTTTCACAGGGCTGGTCTAAGAGCTTTCTTTTCTCTTAAAACACCTATTAAATTAAGCACATATCAATTCTAATTCTGCCCATTCACATTGTACATTGCTGCAGTAGTACACTCGAATGTCTTTTTTCAGAGTTGAATTTAATACCCAATTTCAATAAACTGCCCATTTTCATATATTGCCAGAGGTTACATGCCCAAATTTAAGAACTAACAACAAAATAACAATGTGCAATTGTTTAGAAATTTGAAAAATAAAGCACAGTGAATGCACCTTTAAGCACACTCCTTTCTACATCCCTGTCCACAGCATTTAGAATTGAACTCGATTAAACCGGACAAGGTGTTTGTAACTTCTCAGTAAATAAACAGATTGAGCAAACAAGAAGCTTAATTTTCTTTCAACAAAAGCATCTGTAAAAATACAGTTCAAACAACTTCGCTATCTCCTCATTCTTAAGCTGTTAGACTACACTAAACCCACAATGACATTTACACACCTCCCACACGATGAAAAGGACTTTCCAACGACACTATACCCAGAAACAAACCTCACGAAATGCTGGGGTTTGGGTTGGGGTTTTTTTAAGTGCTTCTAGGTAGATCTAGCTTTATACAGAAAGGAAACAAGAGCATGCTGGAGCAGGGGGAAGAAATGAGCTATGAATGCAAAACACAGACTGTAAATAAAAGTGCTCATTTCTCTGGAAAAATATATTAAACATAAAAGTGATGTAAGAATTGGAAGGAACACTCAGCTGTGGAGTAGCCTTGAAAACATGAACTCTCATGTGCTTTGGCTTTTATTTCTTAAACTGAATCCAAGGATGTTTATAGAACAAAGGCAGCATTTGATTCTCCCTGTCCCCTGCCACATGCACTGCAGCGATTCTCCTTCCCTACAATACACACCCAAGGATGAGGAGAGAGAGACAGAATCAGCAGTGACCTTCCCTTTCTGTGTGTCTCCTGTCTCAGCACGGCCCGTGGCCGCCTTTAACAGCCGACCTATTTCTGAAACATGCTCCATGTACTAAATTAGGAACAGAATCTGTGCCAAAAAACTGCGCTCGCGTCGCAGCGAGCAACTGAAGTGGACCAGTTTCTGGGTTGGGTGGGGGGTTTTTAGTGTCTGCAGGAACAACTCCTTTCTTTGCTTTTTCCACTAGGATGTATTTCGTGTGACAATGGAAGGTGATCTCGGCTGTTTTACTAATAAAAATATTTTCTAAGCATTTCAGTTAATCAGCAATAACAACAACACTCAAGTGTATGCAAAGACAGCAGCCAAAGATTAAGTAAAAATCCCTGAGAGAAGGTGAACAACATCTGTTTGACAGAGACAAATGTAAATTCTAGTCACCTGTTCTATGTATTTCATGGCTGAAAAATGTACCTTAGTTATTTTCACACCAAACTTATTTCAACTCAAAAAAAAAGTGGGAATAACCAGACATGACTTAAGGTGCAAATCTTTCCCTGGTCCCAGTTCTTACTGCCTAGGAAAAATCCCTGTATGCAACACTGAGCAAACTGAGTCCTACAGTGCCACACCGGGGTGAGGACGGAAAGGAGGTGGATCTCCACCACTTGGCACAAGTACCAGAAACATGGAGAGGCACAAAACACACAGTCCACAATTCCATGTAGGCACAGGGATCAAACCATCTCCCTTCTTACACTGCTGCACCCCCTGGAGGCACCTCTGGCAGCCAAGGCAAGGGCAGCTCACTCAGGTAACACTGAGGCACAGGTTTCAGAGCACACCACAGATCTGGGGCTCTCAAAGGTTCATCAAGGTTGGAAAAGTCCCCACCTACAAAACGCAGCCCCAAACCAGGAGCTTTGGCCATGCAGGGCACTCCACAGGTCATAGCTGTGCCAAACAACCAGGCAGGAGCTACATGGGAACCCAAAGGCATCACCAGGGCAGTTTACATTTCCCATGCTGAGCCTGAAAGGACGGTGTTAGCAAAGAAGACAGAATTGCTTACAAATCCCTGCCTGGTTAGAGCATGCAAACACCTGAGAATTATCAGAAGACCACATCTGTCAATTGATTCATATTTGTAAACTGTTTTTTAAATAGAAGCTTATTTTTATAGCTGGAATTCAGCCAAAAAGCAGAATAAAGAGTGTATACTAACCAAGAGAGTTCCTGAATAAATTGCATTTATGCAAATGTATTACATTTACTTCCAAAACCAAAGTACAGAACGTGTTCTAATTTGATCAGAATCAAGCTGGGTTTGGCATATTCTTTAGTTATACAATGAACTAAACAAAAACCACAGCACACCCACAGGGAGAGACCTCATCAAACATTTAGAGCTCAACAAGCCAAAGTGAATTTTACTCACTGTTTAAAGCATTCACAGTAGTCTCACAATGTGCTACCAGAGGATGGCTGCTGGAGGAGAAACTCATCCAGACAGCCCACTTACAAAACTGCTTTTTTCCTTTCCTTTTTGGTTATTTTTTGTAAGCTGTCACTCTCCACCTCATCAAACTACCATCCTGCCTTTATAGGACGATGCCATTCAGGGCAAGAAATCCAACAGAGCCACCAACAGATTCCTAAAACCAAGTGTTTGCAAATCATCCATGTTTAAGCAGATCTATGAAGTGTCAGGTATCTCTGGGATAAACATACACAACATTAATCAGCTGAGGCACCAGCATTGTATTTTATGTATTTCAAACACCTCTTCACAGTATCTGCAATTAAATAATTCTGTGCATTTACTGATGATGAGTCCTTGCCTTGTGCTTCCTACAGAGTATCACAGCAGAGGCCACTGTGTGATCCAGGGAACCACAGTGGAGCTGTCACAGCTAAAATGCTACTCATTGCCTTAATTATTCTTTTTTAAATAAAAAGTTCATTCTGGGTCGACTGGTAGAGAACAGACATGAAGCACCAAACTCTTCCCTAGGAAACCTTGGGCAAGCACAGCGATGCTGATCCAGGCAGGACCTCTACAGAGATGTCAGGGTGTCAGAGAAGTGTCTCTGAGGAAAATGTGCAAAGCCTAGTTTTGTCACACCTGTATTTTTAATATTTTCTCATTTTACCACAGCAGTTCTGTCTGTACTGCAGGGAAAGCCTAATGATACATCTGTAATTCTGCCTATGTGAAAATGTGACTGAAAATGAGGAGCTTCGTCCTGTCTTCATCTGGGAAACCAAAACACAGCAGTAGGAATTCAATTACCTCCCTCCACACAAACTGTGCTATGACCCCCAGTGCCTCAGTATCCTTTGAATTATTCCAGTAGAATTGCCATGCAAGAACCAGGACCAAAATTGGACAGCAGCTGCCATCCCACTGCCCTTCTATGAGCCCCTGCAGATCTTAAATTCCCAGAGATTATAAGGGTTCAGCCCTGAGAACCCCCCAGCCATGGTAGTTACAGCAGCACAGTTCAATCCCCTCACACTGACTGTGATACTGAACCCCAGGTAACTTCAGGCTCCCCTGAGATTTAAGCAGATCTGAAAGAATAACAAGATGCGAGGTTTTTGAACTCTTGCTGATTTCCTGAGAGCAAGAACAGCTTCAACTTTTCACATTAAAAAGCAGAGACCCTCAAAAGAACCCAGTCAGCATCTGGGAGATTGCTCTTGTGGATTTTGGATTTCAAATACTCCCAGGGCGAGCAGGAGCAGTGGTGCAACCCCCCCAAGGAGAAACAGAGGTCATTACCAGCATCTGCACCACTAACACAGCTTCTCACTTCAGCTTCTCTGACAATACAGCAGCAATTTGTACTTCCTTCTGCTATTCTGTCAGTGACCTAACCAAACCCATGGAAATCACTGTCCTTCTAGTTCTGGCTTCCCTTGCATGGAAGGGAGATTTGAAGCTAATCCCTTTTCTAATTTCTCTTACCTACCTACTTATGACCCACTTCCCAAGTGGTCTTTGCCCTCGCCCCAGTGAAAATGACTCTCACAGCCAATTCATTCATACTGCGGGTAGACGTGCACACTGACACCTCATAACCTGTGCACAGGCGCACTTTGCATATATTTGTGTTTAGAAGTCAAGCAAAATTTGGTTTTTTACATCTTTCAGGCAGAACCTCAGAGAAATTGAGTTTGGAAGGGACCCCTAAAGGTGTCCAGCCCGACCTCCTGCTCACAGCAGTTAGAACAGGCTGCTCAGGGCCTTGTCTCACTGAATTCTGAAGCCTTCCAAGGACAGAGCTGGGCGACTCCTTCCTGTAATTACACTCTCAGTTGGCGGAGGGGTTTGCTCATTTGTATAATTTCAGGTATGATTTCTTGGTTGCCACTTGCTACAGCTGCTTGTGCTCAAACTGTGAGCCTGCTGGCACAGCTTTTCTCCAGCCCCCCTTCAGGCAGGGAAGGCAGCAAGGAGATTCACCTCTGGGCTTGTCCAGGGAACAAACAAAATCAAATCCAGGTCCTTTAGCCTCACCCCCTGTGTGCCAGGTCCCTGGGCATCCCAGAAGGGTCACCAGGGCTCTGTGCCCACTGTTACCTCTCCCCAGGAAAGGTCCCTTTCAGCTTGAAAACACAAGGACCCCAATTTCATCTTCTCTCCTTCGCTGATTCATTTATTATTGATTCCATCACAATGGATTATTAGGATATTAATTATGCATTAAACAATACATAGCTATGGGTTTTAACCAAACAAGGCTTAAAAGATGAGTCCTAACAAATACAACTAGAAATGCAATAGGAGTAAAAAGCTCCAAAAGTTGAAGTACAATTACATATAATTTCAATCTTTGTAAAACCTGCGTATGGTGCCTTCATGCCCTGCAAAAAGGTCTATCTTTAAAGAAGGAGCTGAGCTCAGTTCCTCTCACCCATCAAATTAACACATATAAAACTCTCAGAGACCTGTAAGAAGAGATGGGACTCTGTGTCTTGGAGGTACTTTCAGTTAACTTGGAAAAAGCAACAATTCCCACCCCAAGGAGAAAGTGGCTGCTTCACTCAGCCTACTCTTTTTTTCAAAAAAAATATACAATTACACTTTCTAACTTCCTCATCTTCCGGATTTTATACCAAAAGGTTTCTGATTGCTCAACACCACGAGCAGGCATAAATTATTCACATGTAGAATTTATTTTTAAGACTTTGGGCTGTGTTTAATTGAACTGGAAGTCAATACTGCAGTCCATTTCCTGAATAGAGTCATCACCTTTAGATGTGAAAGAATCAACAAATTCAAAACTTCTTAAGAAGACAAACTGAACTGAACTGCAGTTTTTATTTCAAGATAATCTGGAAGTACCCAACACTTAAAAATCATGGATATCCTGGATACACTGAAAAAGGGTGTATTCAGTATATTAATTATATATGTATTAATGTAACCCAGTATATTACAACACTAAGCAGATTACAATTATTTTCTTATTGTCCTAAACAGAGAGACCTTTCCCCATGGGCCATTTTTTTATGCAAGTGCTTGTTTACCTCCATGATGTATAACCTTGTGCTGCTATCAGAGATTTTCACTTCAACATGGCATTTGCAAAACCTTCTCCAGGAGTACCTGTTTTTCTCTATTGATGGTGATCAAAAACCCCTTACTTCACACAAAGCCCAACCCCTCCAGGAGGTTTTTAGAAGGAAGCTTTGGATGTCCTGCTTGCAGCCAACCCCAGCCTGTGACAAACGTGAGAAGCCACCCCTGGCAGAACACGGCATCACTTCCTACAGGTCCCTGCTCCCAAACTAAGTCCTGATGGGGCTAATTTACCATAAATGTACATTCAATTACATCTGGCCATTACTAGTCAGGACACTTCTAAAGGTTACCCAAAAAGCAACTGCCCTTTAAAGAGCAGCAGCTCTTTCCTCCGGGGAGTGAATCCCAACCTCGTGTGCTCCCCTCCATCCTCTGTATCCTTTGCCATTGATTGCTGGGGCCCGAGGATCAATAGCTGCCCAGCGTGTGCTGCACACAGAGAGCGGCAGGGCTCACGGCCCGCTCCACCTCTAATGCCAAGAGGAACAAAACACTCTCACAGTTTTAAACCCGCGAGTTGACTTTTAATTCTGAGCACTGGGCACGTTTTTCACAAGGATTTGGGTGTTTTTTTCAGGTGTGCCACCAAGCAGGATGGAAAACACTCTATAAAGAGAAAGATCGCTGATCTATCTGCACTCTCAGACATCTTAAAATTCAAAAGCAAAGATCTCTGCAGCATCGGGAGGGATGAAATACTGCTGTAGCCTCATGTTAATTCAAGCTGGCCAATAAACACTTGTACCAAATTGTAAGCAAAGGCTGGAAATACGATCTAGCTGTAAATTAATGGCTCCCCCATGGGAAACCTCGGTTACAGATTTCCCTGCTCATCTTTTAGCAAGTGCATGAGTAATATGTGAAGTTGTTGGTTGGTATTCCTTACAAGAACGGTGCTGACCTGCCTTCAGAAGGGTCTGGAACAAGGCTGGCTGCGTCAAAAAATGATCCTATGACAGCAGAATATTGATGACGACAACAGGAACATTCCTGAGCCACCAGCAGCAAATACAAACTGAGTAATAAACACATGACCTTGTCTGAAATGGTGCTCAGCTCATCCCTGCTCAGAGAGCTCACGTCATGAGAAACTGGGTATTTTTAACCCTGTCTTCACAGCAGTTTCTCTGAGTGTTTAAGAGTTCAGACTGAAATGACGTGTGTTGAAGTTGTTCCACTACAGCAAATTTTGCTGCCAATGTGAAGGGTTCTCTTAACAAGCTGATCTCAGCCCTCCCCTGCATTATTACCCTCCAGAAACAGGCATCACAAAAGTGCCACCACCAGTGTTTGAAGGTTCTTGTTTTAGCAGCCAGCACCTGGTTTTCCTTACATACCAACCACACAGACACTGGGATCGATCGGCAGCAGAAACATTTAGGTTATCTTCCACTCATGGCAACGTGCTGCAGTTAATTAAAAGCACCTATCTCAAAATCACCAATTCCCACTGCGTTCTCCTCTTTTCTTAAAGGGCAAAATATTTAAACCAGCAAGAAGAAAAGAAAAAAAAGAAAAAAAAGAAAAAAAAACCCAAACAAAACGTACAGGAATTGAATGCAGGAGCCCTGCACAGGCTGCAGGACTGAGAAAGCACTTGGCCTGCAGGCAGGAGTGTAGGCAGCAGTTACTGTAGAAACCGAGCTCTTCCCTGCTTTTCTCTGAGCAAAAGAAAGACACAAAAGAGCTGGAAAACAGCGATCGATGGGAAGCAGCTTATAAAGCTGCTTGTCACATCTGCTGCAGGAAAACCAGACACTAATTCATTAAAACTGCTCATGTAATGCCTCTGGAATTTGAGGCTCCCCAGCCTGTGAATACAAAAGAAACTCCGCCTATGGAAACACTGCATTTTCGGGTGTTTAGCATCTCTGTACACAAAAGCCGTATGCAGAGCCAGGTTGTGTGGTCTCAATCTCTACATTTCCTTCTAAACTCTAAAAACAACTTAAAATTTGTCCAAAAGACTGTGTGCCTCTATCTCTGCCAAACTGCAAACAGCTATTTTGAGTCCCAGCAGAGCCTACATACATCACTCTATAACACAAGTTTCCTGCTTAGCAAAACAGAAACAAAACACTTGCAACAGGACAGTAAAAATCAATTATCATTCCTTCTTCCTTGCAGATAACTGCATTTAACAATGGTTTCCTGTTATCAAACACACAAGCTCCAACTTTCACCAAAGTGAAGGCCATTCCAAAACTTTCCATAAAGCACAGGCTTCCCAACCACAGCTGAGCTGGTGCAGACACACCAACCCACCCCACCTTCACCACCAGGTTGGTTACTCGGAGGTGCCCTGGCCACAGGGTACCCCTGGGGGTGCCAAGGTTCTTATGGAAACACTGAAGCTCTAAGAGTATCAGTCAGTATTAAATGAGAAGCTCTCAGCAAAGCCAAGAGAACTGCTGGGAGCCAAATAGACAGCTCTTGGCATCTCACATTCCTTACAATTAAGGCAGGAGGAGGAGTACAGTGAACAAGTGCTGTCATGATGTGTTTTGACGCAAGCATAACCATAAAAAAAGCACTTGTGACTCATACATTACTTTAGTAACAAAGGCCTTCATTTATTACCTCATCAGAGACCTGCATTCCATTGCAAAATTGTGCCCAAACTTCCTAGTGGTTACCAGGAGAGCAGCTACCCACCGAGGCAGGGCTGCACACACAAAGGTTATTCCTGAATCGAGGAAGCCAGGTTTATTTTAGATGGGCTTTGCAAGGCAGAACTCTGCTTCCAAGAGCAGCACAGCCCTTTATGTGACACAGAAATCCATGACTAACTCAGCCCATTGAAGAGTGACAAATACTGCTTCCTACCACTCGAACTTTGAGCAGACAGGAGTGTTTAATTTCCCCCCTAAATCTGCCTGTCTGGCCAAAGAACAGGCTTTTTTCAGCCTCCTCTCACACAGCTATGGCCATTAATTAAATTTCACAGTTACCTAAAGATGTCTGGTGTTCAAGAGCCATTCCATACTCGCTTCGCTGTGGTGACACTGCTGGGCTGGGTTTCTCAGAACAAATCAAGATTTACTTGATATCCTGAGATTATTTTTTTTCTTAAACCAGCTGCACTCTGCAGAATGTCTGTTCAAACTACTTTTCACTTTTTCTTCTATTTGCAAATTCCTAAAACTTCTCTAGCGAATGTGCACACCCTCCAGAAACACTCCATGCACTGACTGCTCCACAGTGTTCCATAAATTCAGGTTCCTTCGTCACTTATGTGGGCAATCAAGAACCAATCAAGACGCCAAGGAGTCTGAAAAGCCACAAAGTAAAGAAACTATTTAATCTACAACAAGCACGTTGTTATTGGAAAATATCCCTCAAGAAGCACTCCTCCTCCTCCTGAGCTGTTCTGAGACCATGCCAAGTTCTCAAATCAAGGGCTGTGTAAGGGGCAGCAGGAAAGTGCAGAAGGATAAAAGCGAATAAAAACAACAGACATGATTTAACCGGTCAGAAAGTCACGCAAGTGGAAATCCGTCCAGGAATAAAACAACAGACTCGATAAAAGTCTGCATGAGAATCCAGGCCAATCGTTGCCACTGCACTGCTAAAGGAGCAGCAGTACAGGCACAGAAAGGGGACAGCCAGCATGGAAACATGGAGCATGGCATTGATGGGATTGATGGCCCCAAGTATTAATTTGGACCCATGGTCCTCGTCTGTCTCCACAGTGAGTCAAAGTGGGCAGGCACTTAACGGTGCTCATCCCACAGAAGGGAAAAGCCTGATGTGGTTTGGAGAAATCAGGTCCAGGAGTGGCTATTTTGCATTGACTTAAAGGGAGTTCGGGTGTAGACACAAACATACACACACTCACTCATCTCCCTTACAATACTAAGCAAACCAAAACCCACTCCAAACAACATCTGGGCAGGTGATGATCAATACAAGCCAAGATTGCTGAAGCACAGGTACCAACTAGGCTCTCAGCAATGAAAGCCTGACCTTGGGGATGGGCTCATGGGATATGAGAGGCTCTTCCCTGCCCCCTGCACCAGCTCTGGTCCCAGCCACGACAACTCCACTTACCTGCTACCAAGAGCCGCTGGTACCTCCAGCTAATTTACTGTTTCAGCAGAAAATGACTGGCTGAAACGTCAGTCTGCCGGTGTTTTAGTAAGTTTAAGTCATCTCAGTCTAATCTTGCTTCAAAAAGCTAAAGTCAAACCATCATTATACCTGAATTTAAAAGCTGTATTGTACCTACTACATAAGAAAATGCTCCCAATATGGAACTGTCCAAACCTTTCTCTTTGAAAGGTTGAATTTGTACCAATATAGAGAAATAAGCTTCCAGAATTAATTTATGTGTTCCCATATATGCTGCTTTCAAGGTCTCAACTAAACCCAGTGCCCTCCTTTCTTTAACACCTTCCATTAGAACACACTGATATACTGCACACACATCAGCTCCTTAGCTCCAGAGGGGTTTGCACTCCCAGCCAACACCAAAATTCTGGGATAGCAGTATTCCCAGAGGAATAGTATATGTAAGAAAGCCTGGAGCATCAGGAAAACCAGCACCAGTAGTCCTCAAAAACAGGGAGCAGGGAGAGAGTTGGGGAGTTCACCCTGCAGACCAAGTAATCCCTTTAAAAACCCAAGGGATCATTTTAAAAGATGAGACAGAGCTCCTGATATAAAGTGCTGGAAAAGAGCACTGAAATTTCATCATCATCCTCCTGCTCCCGCCCATGAAGCATTATCCCCATTTTCAAAAACAGATTAAACAGATTTGTGACTTGGCCAAGCCATTTTGGCAAGTGTGTAACAGAGCTGGGAACAGAACATATTTTTCCCCAACACCCAATCTTTGTTTAAACTGTTGAATCATCCCCCAAGTCTTCCTTCTACAACCACTTTAAGAGGGAAAACATCAGGTGAGAGACACATCTTCAGGAAAAGGGAGATTATTTCATTAAACAAGACTGAAGTATTTTAATCAGTTTGTTGCACAAGAGGAGCTGTTTAAGGAGCACAGAAGTAGTGGCTGGGAAGCCGACATGGCAAAAAGTAACACACACGCACATCTCTTAAGCAATACATCAGATACTGCCAAACAGCTAAAGGAATTCTCATTTCATCGGTCCTTTACTATTACACCATGAAAACAGCACATTAAATGCATACATTCTATTTAAGATCTATAGTTACATACTGAAGAACTGGAAGATGCCAAGCTACACAAACCTACATAGCTGTGAGAGGCAGGATTTTTTTCCCCATTATCAAACAGAAGAAAATTAAAACAGTATTTCAAGTAATTAAAAAATGAAGCAGAAAAAGCTAAAATTTTTATAATCAATATTAAACAGGACTCTGCTGTATTAGCAAAGAAAAGCAAAGGAAGAGCTCCTCACTCCACGTGACAAAGAGCTGACAGGTTACTACAAGTGTTACTGCTGTCACTTGTCCTACAAATGCCCACACAAGGCACCCCCAGAGCTGCCCAACAGCAAGGGCACATCCCACCCCTGGGGATACTGAAGGACTCACTTTAGTTCTGTTACCTGTGTTATAGCCACTATTTTAAATAATCACACTCCTACCCTGCCCCTACCAATGGAAACTGCAAGAACTTTCACTGGCCAAAAAAGCCAGATTATTAGGGGAGGGGTTTTGGCAATACCCAAACTGGTTTGGCGAGGGAAATCTCTGGCAGGTTGTTATTCCTTGGCCTGTGCAAACCAAGGGCACTGCTGTACCCCACGCAGCCTGGTTTCACTCTCACTGCGCTCCTGCAGCCAGGCACTGCAATCCACACTAACCAGATCCATCCCACAGGACAAAGAACGTGCTGTGGAGGGTGATGACAAAAGCATCTTGCTAGGTTGTGTGAACCAAACACAATCTGAGGTTTTCTGACAATAAACCATGTCTTGAGAGTAGTTTCTTTTGGTTTAGCTTCAAATTCCAGACCTTTCTTTTATTATTATTCTATGATTTAGCTTTTCCAGAGCATTAAATTTTCTAAAAACAGAACATCTAATCAGAAAAAAATGGTCCCAGTGCATAACACACTGTTTCACTCTGCTTTGAACTCTGAGATGTGCCAGAGACAAAGCAATGTTGTAGGTAGTAACTGACACATTATTAGTTAGAGACTTCCAGAATAAAAATTAATACCGAGTCTCCTCTTCCTCTTGAGTAGCCAAACTGATGCACTGAAGTTTATAAAATGATTGAAATGCTGAATAAAAAGCAAGCTGCAATCAGCTCCAAAGAGGTTCTTGGACAGAGGAAAATTCTGCTGAATTGCTCAAACTATTCAACTTCCCTGGAAGGGCAGAAATTTCCAAAGCTTTCCCAGATCTAGATACAGTAACGTCTTACTTTCATCTCCTGGAAATGTAAGTGACATTTGTTCAAGTCAGGCTTCCCCAGTTTCTCAGCTGAGCATCTTCCCTCAATGGGACTGTCAAAACCGTAATACCACAAACCCCTCCAAATTATCAATTATAAACTACTCACAGACCTGTCTGCTGGACCTTCCCTATATCAGAAGGCCATTTGCTGCTGCTACTTAATTTCTGTCATGCACAAATACTGATTGCTACTAAATCAGACATTTCTGTAGTGAAACTGGAATGCAGGATTGCATATTTAACAATTTCATCAGTCATGGGATTTCTTCAAAATTCCACTGCAGAATCCACTTGTCTGGCAGAGCTGAAGAGATGTAAATGAGTCCATGCATATGCTGCTGCATAAAGAGAACTGCAAACACTAATTTTCAGAGCACTTAAATTAACATGTTTCCATTTACTCTTAAAAACCAAGAGATAGTTGAAAGACTCCGATTTTCAGAAAGATGTGCTGTGGTGAAATGAAATGTTAATCCCTAGTTACAGCAAGTGTTTCCTAATTTCCTATATGTGTACAGCATTATACTATACTTCTGTCAATAATGACAAGGAAACTTTTATCCTGAGAATACATTTATATTTAAATCCCTTTGGAAGCAGCACAAAAAATGTGGCATTTACCATAATACCCAAGGTGGTCCCTAAGTTAAAGTTGTCATAAATACAGATGTAGCAACAAATACTACATCTCTCTCTTTTTTAACTCATACATCCAATTATTTTATAATCTTAGAAACATCAATCTGGAAAAAAAGTAAAATATTAATATTTTAAATTCTAGTAAAAACAATGAAAGCAAAAATGGAGATGACGATGATTAAAAAAAGATTTAAGAGACATTTTAACAATACTGAAGGGCACAACCATGGCCTTAACCTGCACTCAAATAACATGAACACCTTCCCAGAATACAACAATGTGCAGGCTTTAAGTCAGAAAAGCTAAAAACTGAGACAAGAGACTTCTCAGATGATAAAAAACAGTCTCTATAAACTTATGGTTCTTTAGCATCCTTCCTCAAAATAAGAAAGAATCATGATTTTCCCCCCACATATTACAGATTGTTCATCAAATGTTCACTTTTGTGCACAAGTTTGTCATGTTTTCTAGAGAGTCAAAAAGGTGCATTAGATATTTTTAAACTACCACTCCTTTAATCATCACAGGGAATTGCAGCAGAAAGACCTTACGAGCACTAATTAGTTCAATTATAAAATTGTATCTTACACTCAGGTTTTGCTTTCTCTCCTGAGGAAACACCACTCAGTTTATATGAAAGTGCCAGAAGAATCAGTGACTTTTCCTAAGAAATGTGCAGGTAACGAGACAGGACACCTTCATCTGATGCATAGAGCTTGAAATACAACATGAAACCTTAAATCCTTTAGCACTGCTCAAAAACCAAAACACAAAGCTTAACAGAGACTACAGAAACTGGTTACCAAAAATCTATCTTTGAGGACACATCTGTGGTGAAGGGCAGAACGAGCACCATCAATGACACAGTTTGGACCTACTAAAAATAGTACCAGCACCGTTTTATTGCTTTTCCAGTCCAACTTCATTGTCCACAGTGGTCTCATTTCTATTTTCTTCTTCTTCCAATGTCCGTGGGTCACATTTGGGACTGTAAACCCATGACCCCACAGAAGCAGCACCCAGGAGCACTGTGCATCCTCCTGCCTGGGGAGTGAGCGGTCAAGGAGACCTTTGGCTGTAAAACCCCTCAGTGACTCGACTGACTAACCCAGCAAAACCACATTTTTTGAGAAGAAAAGAGTGTTCTCTGTGGTTACTATGAGAACCAGCTAAAAGGGATCTAGCAGTGCCAGAGCCAGCACAAGGAGGCAGCTGGACCCTGGGGACAGGATCAGGAACCACAGAGAATGAGTAAGAACTTCCATGAGCAGAACACTTTCCCATGGGCCCATGTTTAATGCCTTTATCAGTCATCTGGACGAGGGACCGAGGGCACCCCCAGGCAGCTTGCAGGTGACAGCTGCAGGTGACACGGAGCTGGGTGGGAGTGTCGATGTGCTGGAGGGCAGGAAGGCTCTACAGAGGGATCTGGACAGGCTGCATTGATGGGCCAAGGCTAACAGTGTGAGGTTCAACACAGCCAAGTGCTGGGTCCTTGTTCTTGGGTCTCCACAAGCCCCTGCAGTGCTCCAGGCTGGGCACAAGGTGCTGGAAAGGACCTGGGGGCGCTGGTGACAGCAGCTGACCATGAGCCTGGGTGGGCAGGGAGGCCAGTGCCACCTGGTTGGTATCAGAAACAGGGTGGCAGCAGGACCAGGGCAGTGGCTGTCCCTGTGCTGGCACTGCTGAGCAACCTCCAGCCCTGGGGGCAGTTTTGGGCTCCTGAGGACAAGAGAGACACTGAGCGGGCTGGAGCAGCTGAGGGAGCTGGGGGGGCTCAGCCTGGAGAAAAGGAGGCTCAGGGGGGACCTTCTGGATCTCTGCAA
>JAWWEE010000041.1:8504420-8521188 GCA_035221455.1 Xenops minutus | reverse complement strand
GGGAGCTGGGGGGGCTCAGCCTGGAGAAAAGGAGGCTCAGGGGGGACCTTCTGGATCTCTGCAAGTCCCTGACAGGAAGGGGGAGCTGGGGGGGGTCGGGTTCTGCTCCAGGGAACAGGGACAGGAGCAGAGGGAATAGCTCAAGTTGTGTCAGCGGTGTTTTAGGTTGCATACTGGGGAAAATTTCTTCCCTGGCAGAGTTGCCCAGCTGTGGCACAGCTGCCCAGGGCATTGGTGGAGTCCCCATCCCAGGAGGGATTTAAAGCTGTGTGGATGTGGCACTCTGGGACATGGGTCAGTGGTGGCCCTGGCAGTGCTGGGTGCTTTCCAACTAAAAAATTCTATGGTTCTATGAAATGCTGATAAAACTGCTGCATCAATCTTATTAATATCTTCCCATCTGGTAATGGAAAAAGCTGCACTTCTGACTTGACAGAAAAGTAACCCCAAACCTGCCTCTCCTCTTCTCTTCCCAGGGATTGTTTTTCAGGCCCACCAGTAAACTAATCTGACTTGAGCACACAATGTGAACACCAGAGCTCGCACACAGGCAGGACAAGACAGTCCTTTCAGCTTTAACTCCCAAGTAGCTGTTTGGAACCAAAGGGTTAGTTACAGTTTATCTGCAGGGTCTCAATCTTGCTTTAAATGTTTTTAAAACATTCATGTTTTAATGAACCTGGACTACTGTATCAATCTAATGTGCAGATTAAAAAAAAAGCTTCTAAAACCAGGAACCATGAGAAGGGTACTTTTAACTACTGCAAATGCTTGAAAAAATTAAGTTTACCAATATACTTCAGATGAGAAGCAAAAGCCTTCTGTAACAGCATATCCTTTAACTCAATGCGCTTTCAGGAGGAAACTGCATTTAAAAGAATAATCTATATAAAGAAGTATGCAATGCTAAGCCTGTTACCTACAGTGCACACAAATAACTACGAGATGATTCATTCTGAAAAGCTCAGCAAGTCCAATTAATTTTGTGTCAAGCCTGATCCCATCCGAGAGGTAACACTCCCTAAAATGTTGTGAAACACACACCAGAGATGCAATATATTTGTATGTACATTAAAGTTTTATCTCTCCTGTTGCTCTCCAGAGCTTCCCAGCCCGTCAGTCTGGGTCAGGACCAGAGGTTTGGTACCAGAATGCACAGCACAGAACTGCTGCAAGTGAGGAGTCACAGGGAGGCTGGGAACTTGAGCTGTCATCAAAAAGGAGTTTAAAAATCAGAAGAGGCCTGTGAGTGTCTGCTTCAGAGCATTTATCTAACCAAAGATGTCATGGGATGAGGGGGAAAACCTGCCATTTCATAGATGTGAAACCTAACAGTAAAAAATTTACACAAAGAGGTATCACAGCCAACTAATGAATATAGACCAAGCCCCAAAAGATTAAGTATAAGGTCATTTTATATCTCAGTTTCAAGTTGAAAATAATCCCCCTGCTCTCCACAGTTTCAGTGACACTGCCACAGGAGATACCAGGGACAGCATCCTGAGAAAAAAAGCACAAAATAGGGGTGGGGGCAAACACGGCAGAGAATTTCTGAAATACAGAATCAATAGCAAGAATAGAAAAGGAGAGGGGGGCAAAAAAAACCCAAAACAAAACCCGAAAGGCTCAGTGCTTGACACCGACAGAGGGGGAGAAAAACCTCTCAAAAATAAAGAGCTTGGAACAAAAAGTAAATAATTCATGGGCTAGGCTGGAGTGGGGGCATGTGCTGGTCATATGTTCAGCGTATGTTACTGGCACCACTCACCAGCATGTTCCATGTTGTAACAGCTCAAACATTTAAAGCTGAAATGTGCTGCCTTCAGGGACGACACGATCTGGGCAGCCCTGACGAAACACACACCACTCGACATGAGCACGGGCTAATTTTGGCTCCCAGGTTATTTCTCCATACTCCAAACAATGCTTTGCTTGGCACTAACTCATTTCGAGAGCTTACATTAAATGTAACCAGTGGGAGCGTGAAGCAACTTTTAAAAGCAGCAGACTCAGTTTATCTCGGATTACATAAAATGACTACTGTGGTGTCTGTGGCTCCTGCAGGCCACTCCGTGCCTGGGTCCAGGCTAGGGATGAGCTGAACACGCATCTCAAGTGCACACCAGCAGCCCCCTGTGCAGCCACGCTCTCAAACACAGCACACGAGGCCACCAGATGACAGAGAAATGCACTGGTGTAGTTTCAGGACGCCAAAACACGGGATTAAAAAAACACATTCAGATGGAGTTCAAAGATGCAACTTCAAATACCTGCTCCATGCACCAGCCAGCTCTGCCTCCCCACTCCGCTGTCATTTCCATTTCTGTCAAAGTCATACCAACAATGTTGTTTCTTGTGCTGACACACAGATCCTTTGAGGAAGGATCATTACCTCTGCTGTCTGCTCCTCTCTGACCTGAATCAGCCCCTTCTGCACCCAAATCACTGCCTACTATTAGATCTATTTACTTCCTTTCCAATACCCATCCTGTAGTATTTTCATTTTAAATCCCCCAGAGCGATTGCTCTTTCCTTTGTATTTTTGTATTAAATCATTACCTGCACAAGTCAAATCCTGTCTCCATTTAGAACATCTTTAAGAGGGTTATTCTAATGACTTAAAGATGGTGTGAACCATCACAAGTATCTAAGGACCTTCTGCAGTTAAAAATAAGTCTCCTTCACTCAGTGAAGAACTTGATCAGCACAACTCGTTGCTCTCTCTGTATCACACACAGTCAGTATGTTCTCAGTCAGCAATTTATTTACCACAACCATCCCTATAAAAACTTTGGGCAGTTGTATATATTCTGTTCTCCAAACCTCCTGGGCAAAGTTTGAACAAGCAGCTCCCAGAAAACCGAAACAGTCACAAGAAGGACAAAACTGTGCTGCTGTAACACATCCAGTAACCAGCCCTTCCCTGCCCAGAGCGCAGGGATGTCCCAGCACAAGTGCAATGTCACTGCAACAGGCTCCCAACCCCCCTGGGACTTACCTATATTTATCTGAGAGTAATTAACCCTAAACTACTTAGACCTTCCAGATAAGGAATTTAACTGGAGGAACGAGAAAACCACCAAGCCCTGCAATATCAAGTGTTGGTGCAAAAAGTTGCAGACACAGGAATTCACCTCTGGGATGCGGCACATCAACACCTCTCAGTAAAAGAATGGAATCAGAGGAGTATGAGAATTACCAAAAACACACCCTGCCTTCTCAAGCCTCCCAAGATCAAGGGGCTTGGAGCACACATTCCTCCACTGCCATCTCCCAGGTTCATTTCCACAACAGCAGGATTTTATCTTCATTTCAAAATCTGTGGAAAAGCCTGATTTTTACAACCAACATTTTTTTATTAAACCACCTTCCTCGGTTTCTTCTCCCTGTTGTTTCTCCAAATAGTCAAAATCACACTCTCCCACACTATGGTTATTTTGTATTCTATATAACCAAGCTTTCAAGCTCTTCAGATGAAGTTCAATTATTTTATGTCACACTTTTCAGCAATATTCCAGCTAACACAAAGAACACACATCCACAAACATGAATAATCTTTCCTTCAGCTACTATTAAGCCAAAATATCTTTAAAACACTAACCCCAAACTTAAAACTTTTATAGAATTTTATTTTATCCTTCTGACTGAGGGCTGGATTATTTATATTCAAATGCTTCTTTGATTCTTTTGCATGGCTTGCATCCTTCTTTTCTTTAAAGGCTTCAAACCACCCAGTCTGCCCATAGCCCTAGATAATAGTGAATAACCTCACATAAGAATCTTGAGTACTTACTAGTCCACAGCAGACCAAACTTATTTATAGCTAAGTAGCAAGCTGGGGTTAGTGATCTCTTCCAGGCTCAACAATCTTCCAACCTCAGAATAACCACCCCATAAAACAAGCAGGGCTGTTTCCCTACTAACAGAGAGTCAACATCTGTGTACGAGGCTGTGCTGGCAGAGCTCTGGCTGCCTGCACTGCAGGGCACAGCAAAAGCCATTCACAACAGGCCAGAATTCATCAAGGACATTTCAAACCTCCATCACTAACTGCTTTGGATTCAACTTGCAGGTTTAAAACAGAGAAAGGTGGAAGGATGTGAGTTCTTCTCCTAACTGTGAAGGAGGTTTTCCATTTTATCTCCAGACAAGTTGAACAATCAGTACCAAATTTTTCTGTCTCAACCAGGTAGTTTTCTCTGTATCATATGATGCAGTTAAAGAAAAATTATGAGGGGAAAAAAGCGCCTCAGCACCAGGAAAACCTTCAAAATAGAAAACACTTAGGAAAATTGATTTTTTCTTTTTTAAGAGAATTCTGGCAGAATCTCCGTTATAGTAAAGAAAGTTTTGCTACAGAAAGCCTGGACATTCACAGAATTGGGTACTCAAGCAAACACAAGCAAAAATGCAACATTTCTGGAAAAGCCTGCTTTGCTGTCAGGCTTGCTGCTGTCACCTCCATCTCACAAGACCATCCAGCCCAGCTCCCAAGGACTCCTGAAGGCTCTCCATGACCCTGTCCAAGAGCAGCACTCCTCTGAGTCCAGCAGTCCTTCAGGAGGCAGGAGAGCACCAAAGGGATGCAGGCAGTGGAGAACCAAGCAATGGGACAGGCAAGGAAGGACACAGCTCTGCACCTCTCACTGCAGAGGGGTGTGTTGTCTTGCCAGGGCTCACAAGGCATCTGAGCACTGTTAAACGGTTCTGGAATTTGCTGATCATACAAACTAGCTGCACTTCTCAGCTTTATGGACAGAGCAATACCAGGAAAAGGTTTTAAAAACAAAGGCTTGAATTTCAATTGAAGGGGATAAACAAACAACTGAACTTCTCCTGTGGTTTTCAGCTATTGCTTCTCTTTCCGGGGTTGCCACACGCGCCTGTCATCTGAGCATTTCAACTGGCACACACTGTGCTTCCCAGTCCAAGAGACCTGTAGCAATTATCAATATCTAGAAAGCTGAATAATACTCTACCCAACCACAAACTGTAGAGCCCACCCTACATTCAGCTCTGCATTCATTTCAGAATGAGTGTTCCCAGCACGGGGGAACCACCTCAAACTGCTGCACTGTTCCACTGAGTGCTGCAGCTGCACAAGTGGTGCCAGGAAAAAGGCTGTCCTCTAATCCTGATAGTGCCATTGGAAGCAGGGCTGCATGAGGATGAATTTCATCATTCTGTGAGAATCTTATTACCCAATCCAGTAATTTTAATAAAGTTACTTCAGAAAACATTGTACACCCTTCAAAGCAGGGTTTTCATAGCCTTTGAACAGCATAACAGCTCAGTGTTGGGCTTGCAGCACCTCATGCTACTAAAAGCAAAACCATTCAGGAAGATGAAAGAGCAGGGAGGACCAGAGCCACCAACCCCTCTGACAGAACATCCTGGGTCAGCTCTGTACACAAGTGCTTTGGCTGGCTTCCCCAAAACAAACATTAAACCATACACCACATCCAGATAGACCATGACCAAAGGAGGCAGAACACCTCCCATAAACCCGGCCTGAGCCCACCTGAGCCACACCCAGGACATTCACACGTGTAAGGAGAGGAGATAACCCGATTCCTTTAACCTCTTTGTTCGGTGCTGCTCTTTACTGCTTACACCTGTGGAAATGATAACCAGGGCTTTTACTGATGATCATTTATGTAACTCCCTCCTACTAATTTCTGTCAGCATCCCAGTCCCCCCAAACACTGCACTGGAAAAATGAAGGGCTGTATTTGTTATCATCTGCTCCTCCTCCAAGTGATGGGTTTACTGGAGCTGCACCTCATCCCCCTGGAGAAAGGCTTGGCATGAGCAGGCAGTTCAACCAGAGCAGGAAGCTAATGCAGCACTTCCAGGCCTGCTTCCCAAGTAGTGCTGGACAACACAAGCAATACAAATCACATCTGATCTACCTGTCAACATCAGCAGATTTACATATGTCCTGAAAAAACACACTATGGCTATATGCAGCCCCTGCAATGAAGGACATGTAAAACTCAGAAAGGTTCTTGCAATGATCTTCAAAATAACACTTTTCTTTCAGGCACTCAGTAGAAAGCTGCACTAGCTCTAGTCAGTCACCTGCCTTACAGGTATGGAAGTCTGCTTTCCCAGATAAAAGGGGCTTTTTGGGACATGTACATACTCCATCCTCATGTTCCATTTTCCCTAGAGCCTGTGACTCCACTACTCCACAATATACCTAAACCACCAACTGCACGAGTGACCCGGGAGCAAAGCCTGGCTTTAGGCAGGAGATGGGATGATTTAGCACACGGAATGCAGAGCACGCATTAACTCTGTCCTCTGCTACAAGATGATCCACAGCCAAGGAACCTGTACCCCTTGTGCTCTCCTGGTTCTCTCTGTGTATTCATATTTATGGAGAGAATGAAACAAGAGTCAGAAAGCACAAATCAGCCAAAGGTATGGCACAACTGAATCATCTCAGCATCCACTCTATCTAGATTCACTTTTTTCAAATTTTTTTAACTCAAAGCAAATACTCAGCATACCCCTTTATCAAAAAGCATGCTGTCACAAGAACTTTTAGGATTTAAACATTTTTACAGTACATTGCAAGTGCTTTTTTAACACACCAAAATTAGTTTTGGTCTTACACCATTTTGGATCTTTCTTTTCCTTTCCATTTTTATTTCATAGAGTGTAACAGCTCCTATAACTGCAATTCCTTAAGGTACAAGTCCACAAGGCCCAGCCAGCTGACTGCTGCCCAAAGCCTGTGCAGGCCCACCACACACTCCTTGCCAGACCTCTGTGTGAGCCACTTCAGTGCAAGAGCAAAGACCCAAAAAGAGCAGAAAAGGCAGACAGCAGTGTCTTAGGGAAGATCTGATGAGCTCCAAGGCCAGCCCAACCTGCAGTCAGGAGCACTGCAGAGAACAGGACCTTCCCTGCCCTGCTCCACTTCAGCAGCAGTGAAACACTGGAATAGCTTGGATGCTCACCAAAGCACAGCCCATATTCCTAAAAAAGGAGGCCCCAGATTTTCCCAAATCTCCTTTCCCCAGTTAAATATCCAAGACAGAGCCTCCATACAGTGTGTAACTGTAACAACTGTATTGCTTCCCTGCCTCAGCTCTTACACTTGAGATCATCCTTGACTTCTTCCAATCCTTTTCCAAGGCTCCCAGCAAATATTGCTCCTCACACAGCTACAAACCCCACGAATATCCTGGCCATATTCTAAACCAAAACACCTTGGCCCTTTGTCCTCATCTTTCCCATGCAGTAACTGAATTCTCCCTTTCCATTTTTGTGATCTGCAGAGAGCACAATGCTAAAATCCTAGAATATCCTGAGTTGTAAGGGACCCAACATGGATCACTGAGTCCCATTCCTGGCCCTGCACAAGACAATCCCAAGAATCTCCCATGTGCCTGAGGAGTGTTCATGATCTTTACTGTAATTTTATAGACTTTTTTACTTGTTTAAATAATCAGCTTACTCTGGTTCTAATTTGAACTTATTCCACACAGAATTTCCCTTGATCACACTACTCACCCTTCTTTGCTCTAAGCCTTACTCTTTTTAATCTTCTTTGTCTGTCCCTCTCGCTGCTTTGCAGGCCTTCACCTGACAGGAAAGGCCAGAAGATCACAGGAGGGAAATCCTTGTCTGTGAGAGCCAGATTCCACAATTCACCCTTCCCAACCAGCACCCCTGTGTGTTTGTAGTGCACTGATTATAACCAACAGGCCTGTCTGCTACTGAAGTGTATGAACTGCATGTCCAGCCCCTGTCTGCCGAAGTTATATTCTGCCTGGAATGCCCAAATATGTCCACAGGGCAATGCAAAGTGATAAATCAAATTTTTCATGTATTCTCAGTCTTAAAAAAAAACAAAAAAGAAAACAGAAACAAACAAGCCAGCTGTGTTTGCATCTTCATAATCAGACTTTCACCTTACATGTAGTAAAACGATGTACTGTATGCTGAGCTAAGACACCAACGCTTTGGGTATATCTTTTTGAGAAAACTGATGCCTCAATAGAAGTTAAGCTACTTTTTCCCAACTGTGACAGGAAAAAGAGGAAGAAAAAGGGTAAGCAAAATATCTGCAACACATCAGTGAAAAATCAGAATTTAAAAGCAACTTCCATCAATACCTTAATTTGTCCATATAATTTCTGAATACACACATAAGGTTTATCTTCCTTTAAGTGATTTAGAAAACCTGAGTTTAAGTTCAGTACAAAGTGTAAACACTTTTCTATTACATGCTAACCTGACTTCTTATCAACACAAGAACCAAGCTGCTTATGCTTCATGAGCTGTATCTAAGACAGAACAAGAATTTTCACAGAATCACTATACATTATACAAAATTATCTTTTGAACTCCACACTGCACTCCAACACAAAAACTACAATAATGAGCAAAAGCAGCAAAATCATCTGCATGTGAGAACACGGCTGGCAAGTGTAAATACACAAATGCCCAACTAGATGTGTAATGCTTTAGAGGGAGCCTTAATTAAGAACCAAGCCAAATACTGACTCTCTGCTAAAACACATAATAAAAAGGTCTCTTGCTACATCCCCATGACAGATTATTAAAACAGACTTAGAGAGAAGTAAAGAAACCTCACCTGTAGGTGTTCTAACCCTAAGCCATGACATGTCACCCAACCACACCTGCACAGCACCTCATCAGCAGACCTGACTACAGCAAGGGCTGTTTTTTATCAGGAGAAGGTGGTGAAACAGGGATCCCACCGTGCTTCCAAGTGAACTACTCCAACACTGCTCAGTTCAAGCCCTGACAGTTTAGTTTACAGCCTCTGGGGTTTCACACCCGCGTGTGATCCATCAGTGAGCCCTCAGCACTGCAACTCAGCCCCACAAAAGTGGATTTACACCAGCCCAGCTACCTTGTGCTCCCTTTGGATAAAACAAACATACTGAACCCCTGAAGTCCCTCACTATCTGGGACTTCCTCCAGCCCTCAGTTCTTTTTAGCAATCATCCCCTTAAATCCTTGCACTTTTGGAAGATTCTTTAGCACAGACTCCATTCCAGAATGATGTGAAGTTCCACCACTCCCCCCTTTCCACACTGTCATCACATCAGTGCTCTGACACATCATCTCAGACCAGGCATCTCCTGATCTCCCCACGGTCATGGCTTTCACATACACCCTTCTACTACTTTCCAGAACAGCTTCCCACCCTGTAGATTTGCCCTCTGCACTCACTGAGATGCCATTGTTTTGGGGTTCTTTAATGGCTTCATTGACTCCATTTTTTGTCCTTTTTATTTGTGAGGACAGTGTTTACCAACACTGATTCAATCTGTAAATACTTATCAGAAATAGCATTTACTCCAGATCACCAACAACAGAATCGAGTAGCAATATTAAATAATGATCAAGTATTTTCTTATCATGATTCAGCAATAAGCTGCACATTATTCTAACCAGGCTGTGCATTCCAGAAATTCTGCTACTGGGAACACAGATGGTATCTTTTTTCAATGTGGGGTTGTAGTTACATGAAGCACTTTATATAGTTATAGTCATCCCCATCCCTGGATAATCCAAATGGACAAGGTGCTGAGCAGCCCAATCTTATGGTGAAGTAATTTCTGCGTTTGGCAGGGGCTCCCTTCTGTAATTCTTAAAACCTTAAATTAGCACTGAATTAAAACTAATTCCAGTCAACTTTATACTAATTTTGTTCTGCAGCATAACACCCTGATAATGACAGGGTTTTTTTTACTTTACAGCTCGAGTTCTCCAAATGCTCAATTCCATGCACATCCTTACCCACATGAGCTGCCTGGCTGAAGCCAACAGGAATGTCTGGATCGGGACACACTGAACTGCTTGTCAGGTGCTCATGGTTTTTATTTCATTTGCTGCACGTGGACAAACACAAAGATGATGTGTTCACATGAATAGCCACTAAGACACTCTGAAATTCTGAATCCTGGTGATTTCCCTCCCACCAATCCTCCAGCACACATGGATGTGATGCTTTGTCCAAGTTCCTGCCTGGCAGTACCTAAGAGGCCAGAGCTGCACAGCAGCACGTGCAGGGGCTGCAGCAGAATCACTCAAACGGGAAGAAACAAAGACTCCAACCATGCACAGACCTTCTCTCACCCTGTACAAAAGGATGTAGCACGGAATGGCCAAGATTTGCACCAGCTCTGTCAGTAAGTCACTAAAGCCTCAGCTCCCCTCAGTGCTAACCCAGCAGTGGCTGAGCCTGGGCTGAGGAATGAGTGGTTATTCCCTTCGCCAGCCAGTGTGGAAGAGCTGCAGAATAAATATGGTTCCTCCCCTCCACTGCTTTATCTAGGTCAGAAAACTCCTTAAAGGCAGGAAGTCGCAGGAAACAAATGTCACTACACATCAACTTTTTATCCTGAAAACAAGCAAGGCAGCAGATAAACCCACCACCTTCCCAGTCTTTCAGCACAGACAGCAGCTTATCAGTGAACTGTTGGGAAAACTCCTTATAGCTGCAAAAGCCATGGCCTCACACCACCACAGGACAAGTTCCTCTTTTTCTCTGAAATGTTATTGTTTCCTGTATTTTACATAATTTTATGTACGTTAATGAGGTCTTGAAGCACTGCTGCATTTACTGAAAAATACAGCCAAATCAGATGCACAACTGTATTTTGAATAGCTCAGGCATGACTGTGAAAAAATCTTGTGCTTTGTGCATGAGAATTACACATGCTCAAAAAAACAACAAAAAAAAACAAAATAAAACTCAGCAGCAGCAGAATTCCTCCACAGCAGAATTCCCCTCTGAAACACATCTACCTTCATGAAGGAGTAAAATTTACAGCAGAGTGTTCTTACCTAATTATAAGCAAATTAATCAAACATTTATTTTGAAAAGCGAGGGTGAAAGATTAACTTATTTTCTTTATTAGCTCATTTAACTTACTACTTTTGCTATCAGCTAAGTGTATCTTCCTACTCAAACAGGGCACATTTCACAACAGGAGAGCAGTATTGTATTTTGATTTAATCAATGCAAAGAATGATTTAATTTACATATCTCCTACCTCATTATTATAACTGAAGGTAAGAACCTCCGAACTCTTTCAACTGCAGATTCTTGAAAGAGACAGCTTGGTTACTGACTGTACACCTTTAAACCAAAACAACACTCATCTTGCTTCTGTCACAGAGCTGGAACTTTACAGACGATAAAGAAACCATAAATTTTTAAGATGATTTCCCAGTTTATAGTACTTTGTGTAAGCACAGAATGTGCTGTAGAATGTACTTCTATAGCTAAGTACAGATGTAAAACCACTTGTAAGATCAGTAACACTGTAGAATTGGGTTTCATATACATATCAATCATACCGACAGAAAAAGCCAATCAAGTGTGAATTCATCCAAATACAAACTGTTTAAGCTTTACCTTAATCAACTGATTGGTGTCTGGCAATGTGCAATGCTGCTTTATTAACAAAACAAAAAAGTCACTCCTAAGGTGTGTGCAACTGAGAGAAACATGGACTATGAAAAAAGAGATGACAAATGACTGTAACACCAATTATTACTATAGAAACTTCCCGCTCCTCTCTATTTTCATTTCAAATCATATGTGCTCTACCTTCATCCTCCCACGCTGCTTTTCAATCGGATCTGCTTAAGTGAGAACACTACTGCTACTGAGCTTGACATTTGCAAATCCGACTTCCAAGGAGCCAAAAACCCACCTCTGAGCACAGCCCAGCTGACCTATTAGTCACCAAGGCACAGGAGCAGCGTCTGCCAGAGACAGCAAATCAAAGTTTCTGGAGTCTGATCCTGGGAAGTCACCGCCAAGCCCAACCTTTCTTAGTTTTATGCTCTGAGGTAATTGGTGAGGAGTTGATAGTTTTAACAGAGGCACTGTGGAGCTCCCAAACACACCTCTGAACACCAGCCACAAGGTCTCCCAAAGGCTGCACCCAGCTGTCGTGCCCACCAGCCACTGTGTCTGTGTCTCTGTCAGCACTGGTGTCAAGGAAGGGAAAAAGCAGGTGCCGGTCCAGCCTGAGGGACTTCCAAGACATCTTAAATACAGACTGCAATACACTGCAAGAATGTATTAACACAAATTCCTTGGAAACTGTGTTTTGCTTTATTTCTTAAATTATCTAACACTTATATTCAGAAGAAAAGCTACAAAATGTAAATCATAACCCAAAGCCAAGCAAAGCATGTTCTTCCTCAGCTAGCAAGGAGCACTAAGGACACATTTATGGTCTGTTCACCTCCACTGTCAAGCCAAAATGCAGTTGTTTCCAGTGAGAAATTTCCATGGAGCACATGCAGTCACAGCTCCAACCACACAGCCACTGCAGCCTTGTAGGCAAATAAAGTAGCTGCAATTAGATGACAGAAATGCATGCACTGATATGTTTGAGGTTCTCTGCAATCTGTTGCACTATTTCCTGCTCAGGTAATGCTGAACATAACAACAAACTTTTTCAAGGAATTTTGAATACTTGATCCTTGTTCAGAATCAATTGGCTTTCATCAGCAGGAAAACTTTGCTTAAAAGGCACCAATAGCCCCAATTTGTAGCTCCAGATCACAACACCAAAGTAAAAATATTGGTTCAATCCTCTGTGTATACGGAGGAAAAGCAGGAGAACACAAAATTATAGTTTTTAGCCATATAGGCTTGATTTAGGATTAGTCAGTAAATGTTAAGCTGAAGTAAAATATACTCAAGGTGGTAAGAGCACCCACACCTAGTAATGTAAAGAAGTCTGCAGAATGAATGACAGAATGGGAGAGTTATTTACTGTCTCTTACTATAAGAGCTTCAGTTGCATCAAATGAAATTACTAGGCATCAAGTTCAAAAATCTCAGCAAAAGGAGATCTTTTTTTCCCAATATAGGCTCCAGTTATGTTGCAGAACTCACTGCCCAAGGACACTGTGGTTTACAGGGACAGAAAAATAAAAAATAAGCAAACCTAAACTTAAAGTACTTACAAAGAGAGAGAGAAAACACGCAAATAGTAAATGATTCTAACTCAAAAAGAAATGAACTCTGACTTTGGATCCAAACAGAAAACCAAGGGAAACACAACCATTTGCCTTGCTCCATTTCCATGCTTCTCCCTGGGCATCTGCTACTGACCAGTCCTGCAGGCAGGTCATGGACTAGATATGTCTCTGCTCGGACTTTGAAATGCTGTCCTTATGTTCATGGTGTCTTGTTTATGAATCACAAACCTACTTCCACAAAAGCAAAACCAAAAGCAATGACTAAAATACAAAATCTATGGGTTTGTCAAAACGAGTAAGGTGGTGCCTCGGAACAGTCAGGCCCGAGATGTCAGGATTTCTGTGAATTTCAATGCCAATACACAAAGCACATCCAAGAAACCCAAAAACACAACCAAAACAAAAGCACTCCTTCAGAGCAAAGTTGTACCCAGAAGTCCGTGTGTTTTTCCAGCTGTATCAGTTACATCTGTCTGGAATGCTGCCTCTCCAAGAGCTGTACACAACAGCTCTGGCAACAACCCCTGCTCTGCCCAGCACAAAAGGAAATTTTCCAGCCAAGTACCTCCAAAGTCAAATATTGATGTTATGATTTACCTGGCAATACATCCAATCAATGTCTTCACTGAAGGCAGGGGAAATTCCACATGCAGCAAATGAAACCAATTAAAAAACATGAACTTCATGAACAGGAGAGGGACAGTTTGTCCACCTTAAGGGCAGCTGTAGAAGAGTAACTGCACTGCTTTGGTTCAGGTGTCTTCAGCAGGAGACTGGAACTCCTCTCATGCCGTGTGTGCCATGACAGTGACAGGAGAGCTCCTTGCTGGACACACAAAAATGGCTCTTTTCTCCCCACCCCCACCTGATTCATCTCACAAGACGACAGCTGGTTTGTACATACACAAGTAGGTATGTGAGTCTGTCAAGAGCTGGAAAAACAAAAACACACTTCCCACTGCTATTACCTCCTGCTTGATAACTTCAACATTTGAATTGTGAGTGAGGCTTCCAGGGAAGCATTAAAAATAGTAACCAGAACACTTATTTTAATGCACAGTAATTCCATGTTTCGTGACATTCCTAGCTGTAGAAAGAAAGATGCTTTTATTACAGGTAAGCGCATACTCCAACATTAATAATTTAATTTCCCCAGATGTTAAGAATGTGTGTTTTGCAGGAGACTACAAAGCTGTATTTCTGTTTTTCCCTTCCAAAACCAGAAGTTCAATAACATTATTAATGCAGTCATATTTAAACACTGCTCAAACCAAGAACAAAAAGGACCAAGGACACTGGAACTACATACAATTATTAGTGACAAGTAAAGAAAACATTTCAAGTCTGTAGCAGTATTTTACCGGGTGTCATTGTAAGTCATTGTTAATTAGACAAAACAGAAATGGACCCTCCATTCTTGGTTTCCAGGATCACTTAAAAACAAACAGAAGGAACAGGCCACCCTGAATCCTTTAAACTTCACCTGCCATTAAAATTTCCGATGATTGTGTAGTCATAGGCAAAGCATATTTATTACTGGCAACAGAGGAGGATTAAACAACAACAAAAATAGATCTGGTGATTACTTCAGCTGGAAGCTGGCAATCATCAGTCTTGAACTCACACCAAAACTACTTTCTTTCCAATCACGTTTCAACTGTTAATTAATGTTTACATTATACTGAAGCAACTAAGTTTGATTCTTAAAATCCAGGAGACCATCGTCAGCGTGACCAGTTCAATCTACAAGGAAACTCAAGAGCACGGCTACAAACGGTATTAGTCATCAGCAATTCACAGGAAGGACTTGCTAGGAGCAGACAGTACTCTCAATTTGCCTGAAAACTCCTGTTTAAAACAAGCTTTGCAAATAATGAAACCACTATTTCCCCATTCAACTCCAGTCAGCCTTCTGTTTTATAAACAGGTTTACTTTTTTTAAAAGGCAACAAAGCAGCATTTGCTCTTAATCACCAATCTAATTATGACCCTGCAGATTCTTCAAGGTGAAGCTCAACCCCCTAGCCTGGTGACTCCAGCCCCTCATTCACCACTCGAAGCCAGGGCCAAAGGCACAGCACATTTATTTACTGCACTGAATGGACCATCACACCTACATTTGGTCACCAGGAGATCTCCACTTCCACCAGCCCAAGGCCCTGGAAAAGGGAAGCTGTGTGTGTGCCCAGCCCAAGGAATGGTGTCACCTCTGAGCAAATGCCTGTTCCTGGACCACCACCCACGGGCACTGCGGAAGAAATGTCAACTACACACAACTCCTCACCAGTGTTAATTAAAAAGTGGCACACAGAAAATCCTTCCCAATTTTCTTTCCACTTGAAAAGTGACCCTGATGGAAAGGACTAGAATAAATCACAAGTCAGAGGACAGCATGATGAAGAAGCACTACTTCTTTTTTCCTGAGGTCTGGAGCTTTTAACAGAATGCTACTGACTAAATTAGTCCAACTCATTCTAGACTATTTGCAATCAACGTTCACCATGCACAATTGTGCTTACAATTAATATATTATACCAAACTGCTTACAAAGAATGAAAGTGTTTGATCTACATTTCATTATTGCGCTAGATTAAAATAGAGATTAACCACATGCCAAGTAATAATTAATATTAAAAAACAGAAAGCAAAAATAGAAGTGACAGCTAAAGGTCAGACAAGTCCTCCAACTATAGTCAGGATTATACAACTCTCCAGACACTGTGAAAGCCCAGAACGGGCATTTCCTAGAAAGCAGCAAGGTAAGACAGTTTGATTTTCACAGGGGAACCGGGCGGGGGACACTCACATTAACCCAGCAAAGCGGAAAATACACACCCTCCGTGTGCTACACACGGTTTGAAAGCTGGCAAGGCATTAGGGCTGTGTCACCGCTGGCATGTGCTCCAGAACGGCGCAGCACCCGTAACCTTTGAGGCATTTCTTAGTCAAGGCAGCTAAAACACACTAAACCGGCGCACTTTCCCTTTCCCTACATGTGACTGCTCCGAGCACAGCCCGCTTACTCAGAGCGCAGCACAGGCTGCGGTGCCGAGGGCAGGCCTGACGGCCCCCAGCGCACCCCGCACACACAGGCAGAGCTCGCTGAGGCCGAGGGGACACACTCCCTGTCACCTGAGGAGAACACCGGCCAGCGCCCAGGCCGGCGGAGCGGCGGCACTGCCCGTGCACGGCTCGGTGCTGCCCGCGGGGACGAAGGGACCGGGCAGGGCAGCGGCAGCAGCCGGGGATAGACCCAGCGAGGGCAGCGCGGCGGGGCTGGGGGTGCGGGGAGGCCGGGCAGGGCTCGGGCAGGGCTCGGGCAGGCCGGGCAGGGCTCGGGGAGGGGTACAGGGCAGGCCGGGCAGGGCTCGGGAGGGCCGGGCAGGGCTCGGGCAGGGCTCGGGCAGGGCTCGGGAGGGCCGGGCAGGGCTCGGGGGGGCCGGGCAGGGCCGCTGTCAGCGCCATGTGCCCCGCGGCCCGGCCGGCCCCGCTACTCACACTCGCGGCAGCTGCAGCGGCGGCGCCCCGCGCCGCTGGAACACGCCGTCCACGAACACGCCGTTCTTGCCGAGGCAGCGCAGGTAGAAGTGCGGCTCCTGGAAGCTGAGCTGCAGGTGCCGCCGCGAGATGAAGCTGGAGTGCCCCATGTTGACGTCCACCGAGCCCTGCGAGGAGTTGCGGCCTATGGTGACGGCGGGCTGCCGCATGAGGAACTCGAACTCGCGGCCCTGCAGCCGCGCCAGCACCGGCCCGGCGCAGGCGGCGGGCGGCG
>JAWWEE010000041.1:8478896-8496755 GCA_035221455.1 Xenops minutus | reverse complement strand
GCTCTGGCAGCCTTGGGGCTGTGCCCACTGCCCTGGGGAGCCTGGGCAGTGCCCACCACCCTCTGGGAGAAGAACCTTTTCTTGAGATCCACCATAACCCTGCCCTGAATATGCTTCTCACTAGAAAACTAAAACAAAAAACAAAAAAAACTTTTATCAGCAAGTCATGGAAAGCTAACATGAACAGAAGCATTTCTATACAAACAGAATGATAAATACTACTATAAAAGTGCATTTGAAGCTTTTCTGAGGATGAACTACAGCATTAGAGAAAAAACTGTACCTACCATGCATCAACTACACTCCACAGCATCAGCTACAGGACTTTGACTTCTCATGAGCTGTTTATGCCACCTGAAACTTGCTGAGTACAAAAGCTTTGCAGTTTACTACAGAAAATACAATATGCTAATACAGCAATCATAAAACCTAAATATTATGAGAAAGAATCCAGCCTTTTCTAACAGGATCCTCAGATATAAACAAAACCAAAACCTGTGAGGAGGAGTTGAAATATTATGTCCACGTATTTCCCTTTGTCCTGAGGGCACAAACTTAAAACTGAAATCAGTCAACTCTCACACGTCACTGCTAACTTTTCTAATTCAAAATACTTTTGCAAAACACTTCTCCCCATAAGAATATTCATTTCAGCACCTGTGGGTAAATAGAGCTACTCCACAAGCCCTGCCCCTGGGGCTGGTCAGTGCTGGGGATGACTGGAGGAGTTCAGCCAACAAACGAGCAACTCAACAGCTTAATTAGTGTGTTGGCAGGCTCCAAGGATTCTAATGAATTTTGAGCTTTCTTCTAATCAGTTTCAAGGGACCATTTGTATTTTTTCCCCATCACATCCCTAATGGCACTTTTCACTCAAATTGCCTTTATTTTACTTAATAAAGCTGAGGTTTTTTCCTCCCCAGAAAACACTTAGTCAGAATCAAATGCAGGAATTGAATTGATTACTGATGCAAGCCCAGTCCTGCGAGCTGACCTGTGACATGTGACTCACTGCATTTCCTCTGTATGTGCTGCTGCAGAGCTCTCCAGTCAGGATTTTATTTGCAAGTTTGGGGGCACTTTCTGAGCTTCTGCCTGCCTGACCTTTGGTCAAGAGTTTGTGTGTTTTAGTTTCTGCAGCTTTTAATAGAAACATTGATCAATATAAAGGCATCTGTCTTAGTTTCTAAAGGGAAACTTTGGCCCACGCTCAGGTTGGACAAGCTTTGAAGGCAGCATTATGGATTTAGTTTGTGGTAGTAGGAAAATACCTCAAGTACTGCCTCAGAAGCTTTCAAAGTCTCTGATAGTCCCTCTACAACTAAAGTGTGTTTCTGTAATGTCACACAATTTATACATTCTATTCTTTGATTTCTCCTCCATTTTGATTAAAGAGAAAAGCAGATATATATAAGAACATGCTTCCAGTAACAGTCTTCAATTAATTCCACAGCTATCATTTTCATTCACAGATTTTCAACTCTTTCTGAAAGTCACACCTGGGACTCTTGTCAATTTTTACACAAACCTAAACATGTAAATGCAGCTGAAAATCTCAGTCCATCAACTTTCTTCCTTTTGTAAGAAAAGACTGAAAGGCTACTATTCCCAATAAAAGAGTTAGGGTAATTCCTGAGGCAGGGTTTTAGTACATGGGAGAACACATGGTGTCACCTCCCCATTAAATGGATCACAGTGCACTGCAGTGTGGAACTCACCTCTGCCATTTTATACAAAGATATGACAGCAAAAAGTAATCAGAATTTGAAACAAGTGAATTTAAAACACCTAGTACGTATTCTCACAAACCTCTTCCCCCCCCCTTCACACCAGTTTGTGGGTTTGGGGTTGTTTTGTTTGGGTTTGTTGTTTGTTGGGGTTTTTTTGGAAAGGGATGAGACAGAATGGGCAAATAAAGAAAAAAGTGCTTAAAACCAGCATTCTGGAAGCTCATAATTTTAAGTTAAACCTTTAATATCCTCTTTCTAGTGCTAAACAGGCTTTAAATTTGTCACTGAGAGTAGGTATTATTTGCCTAAGACCCCAGAATAACTCAACATTATAATTTAAGTAACTGGATCAGCTTTTCCCTCAATGCTTTTATGAATGACTACAAGGTGAAAAGGTATTTCACGTCACAGACAAATATTTAGCCAAAGGCTCAACCACAAGCTTGCAGTGGCAGTGTCATTTCCTGGGCTTGCCACTGGTTCCCAGCCTCCCAGCAGCTCCCTGGTGCCAGGAGATGCCCATGTGACTGGGAGCAAACCACATGAAGGCAATGCCAGGAATAAAGAACAAGGACACCACCCTTCGGAGGGGGAATTTCTGTAGCCAGGTGAGTTCCTGTAGCCAAATCCCCACATGGCCTCAAAGGGCTGTGCTGGGCTGTGCTGGCATGGGCAGTGGGGAGGCTGGAACACATTCCCAGGAAAAGGGGAGTGCAGCAGCTGTGGGAGCTGGAACACGAGCCCTGCTCTCCTGTCACACCTCCAGGCCCCTTCCCTGAATAGCCAGACTGGCAGTCCTGGCCAGTTTTGGAGTGAAGGGCTGACAGGAACACTCTTCCCATTCACAGAGCCTTTTTAGACTTTGATTTGGGATCCTCTTCTGGCTAGGGCTTTGGGAAGCTAGCCTAAAAAAGGGATGTCTCTATAATCCATCAGTCTTGAAATAAAGTTTGCAAATCTTTATCTTACTAAATGCTGATTTAGGACTGCTTTAGGTATAGTAGAGAACAGCTACATGACTCACCAGCTACTTTTTGTACACATTCATAAAACACACCAGCAGTTGTCTTAACTTATAACAAAGTACACAAAGTACAACCTGTTATTTGTGCTCAGATCTTTCCCCAGCTCAAAGCTGTGAGCCCACTGAATCAGGATGTTAAAGGCAACAATCATCCTCTGCAACCTGTACTTTCAGCTGCCCTTGTGGAAAAGAAAAGGAAAGACAAGTCACCAGGATATATTAAGTATGTTACAAGATAAATATTATCCACAAGTAGTTTTATCTAATTTGGGATTTAAAACAGCACAAGAAGTATCAGAGCTGCTCTGTAGAGGTTCAGTTTAAGCCATCCCAGATCAACAGCTGAATCACAAGCTAAACACTACTGTACTATACCCAAAGCCAGGCTGAGTTTATCCTATAATGAATTTTTTAAACTCCAATAAAATCCTACTAAAACAGGATTTTATTTTTTGCCACTGAAGATAACACTTCTTTGTCCTAGTGCTACTGAGTGTTTTCATTTGGAAAATAGGTCACGTCAAGAACTGCTTTGAAATGATTGTTTAAACAAAGCTTACAAACACAGATAAAATTCTTCTGCTGGAATGTCTTCTAATGCCTGCACCAAGGTTGATTGACCAAGAAGGAGCATACAGGAGAGCAAAGAAATGTGTGAAGAGAACCAGGAAGAGACATTCCAAGGGTGTGGAGATAAAGAGCAGGAAGACATACTAACATCAGAAAAGTAGAAGAGTCTGTCTTGAAAAACAATTACTTCCTTAGTTAGCTTTAAAGTATTTAAACCACCATTTTTCTAGGAAAGTATATGCAGTTTTTCATTTCATCTGAAGCAAATAGACTAGTGTGAACTACATTAAATAGCACTGTATGCCCATACAAGACACCTT
The DNA here is from genome assembly GCA_035221455.1 of Xenops minutus. Classification (NCBI taxonomy): domain Eukaryota; kingdom Metazoa; phylum Chordata; class Aves; order Passeriformes; family Furnariidae; genus Xenops; species Xenops minutus. The sequence goes on along the minus strand of JAWWEE010000041.1, from coordinate 8,493,111 downwards.
GACTTTTCAGTGTCTCTACCTACTGCACACTCATTTACTCAAGTATTTTTGCCCCTGTAAACACAAGATAATGATAAACACCACACATAATAGCAATCATATCAGAAAAAATGCCTAACACAGTATCTGTGGTCCTCTCAGTTCAGAACATATCCTTTCCTAAAGCCAAAGAAAGGTCTTTGGGATACAGTTTAAAACATCTCCACGTGCACACACTGGTACCTGGCACAGACAGAGCTATTCCAATCAGGAATTGTAGCTGTATAATTTCAGTGTCCACATAAATACACTTTAACCATTCCCATGCTGTCAGGTCACATGTCTTAAAAAACATGAAATCAGGATTCTGACTACTATAATAACAGTTAAAAAAAAGAAAAATGGAAAACAGCAATGCACAATGAATCCAGCACCCTGGTCCTGTGTTTTCTGAAACAACAATTCAGAATTCTATAAAATAGTTATTTTCAGAACTCAGCTAGCCAAGGCCCCAAGCAGCCTGATGCAAACCTCAAGTCAGCCCTGCCTGGAGCAGGGTGGACGAGATGACCTTCAGAGATCCTTCCAATCCATGTTAGGTGGAGATTTCATAAAATAAACTGGAGAGAGAGTGTTTGCACACACAAACACTTGTCCTCTTTCTTTCCAGACACCCTGGGCACTCTGTAGATACAGCTACACAGAACACTGCATGCAGAGCAGGACTATAGACAGCACTGAGTGGGGCAGATTGATTCTGGCATCTCAAATACACACCAGTTTTACATTTATGCACAAGAACTACAGGAAAGAGTATTGACCTAAGTGAGGTGGTGAAGATGTAAGACTTCTTATCAGCTCTACCTGATCTCAGAAGTGTCTGATTTATCTGTTGAATCCTCAGCGTGGCAGACACACAATCCCCACTGCCAGAGCTCTGACTCCTGCACTGGTGAGGAAGCTCTCTGGAATTATAAATGACATTAATTGCTTCTGCTGACACGGGAAAAGGGAGGAAGCAAGCTTGTCTTGACAGAGGTAACCACTCAAACCACACTAAACGCTCAGCTTCACCATTCCTCTCTAAGCCACATTTCATTCACACATCTCAAACTGAAACTCCACTCCTCCTACCTTTGGAATTCCTCCTTTGATGCATTTTCCCTGCTGCCATGCACTGATCAGCATTCTCAGCAGTGACTCATGAGAACACACTTCACATGACACATGGCTGAGACTCACTCGGGGTGCCTTGAGAAGCCCAAAGGACACGGCACTGAATGGCACAGCACAGGAAAATCTCTTGCAAAAACAGTATCACACTGAGGATGCTATTTCATGCTATTCAATCAGATCATGCCTTAGAAAAAGTTACATTTCAAATTTATTCCTGTTTCACCACAAGATAAAACCCAGGATGATGTACCAAGCCTGAACAATTCAGAGTAAAGGCACGCTCCTGCATCCTTGTTATATTCTTAATTAAAATGGGCAGGTGCAGCATTCTCCTTGTCTGTATGATCCAGCCTTACAGATAAGCATTCAGAATAAGAGAAGAGCCAAAGAATTAAACAGCCATTTGAAATGGTAGAAAAACAGGGCATTGAAACACCATTTTCTTATATATATACATAACTTCTTCCAGCCTCTCACCTCAGTTCTACTCCCCTCTCCAACAGTGTCTGAGATGATCTACAAAACTCCTTATTTCACTAAGAAAGCTGCAAGAGTTATTTTAAATTTTTCCTCATGTCTTGTAGGTATTTTTACTACAAAAGTAAACCACAATGTAGGCCAGACCACCTTTCCCCAACAAGACACATGAAGTTGTCATGTGATACTAAGTTAATGGAGCTAAGAGCACAATTGTAATTATTGTGATTTTAGAAAATAATTTATTGTAAAGGCAGAATAATGAAAGATAAAGTTAGTACTATGAAAACTGGTGCACTGTAAATTCAATTCTTTAGCAAATGGTTTGAAATTTAAGTTCAACACAGAACCTGTCCTTATTTGGCTGGAAGTTTCCCAGTTTCTGTACTTAAAATATTCACATTTCAAAAGGTTTGATAGATGCAGTTCTAAGGAACCAACTGGCACAGTAAATCCACTTTACAAACACAAAACAGAACTAAAATTCAGTGTTTTTACAGCCACTGTTTGCCTTGCACTATAAGCCTCTATAAATTTTTTCTCATTTTCATATTGTATTTTTCTGCCCTAAATACTCACTATTGCCAAGAACACAACTTACTATGTTGTTTAATTCTTCTACATTTTTAATGTATCATTGGAACAAGAGTGTAAATAATTCCTTTAGATTAAGTTCTGACATTTGAACACAGTCAAGTTCCACAATTCCCAGACCCACAGGTGCAGAAAACCTCACTTTGACAAAAGCAGAGCCATTTTCCTTGTCACATTCTTGGCAGAAGCAGGGATCTTCTTTCAGAATCATTTCCATTCACAGCTCTGCAAACTTTACTGGAAAATACTAATCATAATATTCTGCTCTACAGAAGTCAGATATTCTAGAGCATATGTTGATATAGCAACCCAAATATATCATCCATCACATTATAACATTGCAAAAGGAAGTTTTTAAGAGTCTACTACCTCTTGATTTTAGTTCAGCATGAAGTGCCAGTCTAATGGGAGGCTTGGGGGAAACATTAGTAAGGCTGAAGTGTCCTATATTCATGTACTATGAGCCAGAATAATCACTCTACCAGCAATTAGTGTAGCGAGTGCCCCTCAACACATCACACACTTGCAGTATTAATCTATTTCCATAACAGTGAGTTGTGAAATATTTGCAGTGTGCATTTATAAAGGCACAAGAACAGGCCATGAATGTGGTGCCCACATGCCCCAGAAGGGCAGAGCTCCTCCCTGCAGCTGAGATGCTTCTGATCTTGAAGACTTTGGAGGAGAACATAACTGATGGCTGAGTCCTCTTCCCTTCTTACTCAGATAACACTGAAAACCCCAAACATGAGAGCGCTGAAAGACACTTCACTGAGAACAAGTGTCACTAATCATACCTCTGTGAGCCAAACTGAGTTATTTACATGAATGAATGTCTGCCAGTCAGAGAACAACTGAAAAGGTACAGAGCAAAGAGAGAGCACAAATATAAAGGAAGTCGCATTTTTGAGAAAACTTCAAAAAATTACCTTCTCTTGTTTTTTTAAGAGCTGTCTGTGTAACATGTGGCAAAAGATCTGTTGTTCATATGGCAACACTGGATTTGGATACTTCAAAAGCACCAAGATAATATTTCAGAACAACAGTTTCTTATAGCCAGTGAAACAGCTCATTTAAAAACCCCGAATGTGGGGTGTAAAGACCTAATTAGGACAATTTCTCCCCAGAGAGAGGCTGTTCTTGTGTAAGTTGGTGGGAAAACCCAGCTGGTTTGAACATTGTAAGATCAGAACCTGAATGCTTATGCAAGTGTGTGGTTGAAGAAAAAAAGATTATCATCAGAAGACTGGAAGTTTCTGCACTTCTGACAAACACACACTACTAACCTCAGTTTCTCAGTTAAAAACCTTTCCAGGATTACTCAGACCTCGTAACTACAAGACAAATTCAGAACTGCCAACAATGTCCTGTTGAACTTCAGTTACTGATAGTAACTACATTTACTTCATTTCTGTTAGAGAAGAAAATAATTAAGAGGTGTCATATATCAGCTCACATATCAGATTTCATTGTATCAAAAGCCAAAGCAAGAGATCAAGTTATTCAGTAACAAAATATATTTACATAAATTACACAGTAGCTGATCTCAATTACTCCTTTTTCAAAGGCACACACAACACACTCTGTAGTCCAGTATTTTTACCCATCATTTTTAAGAGTATAATTAATAAACTGCACAAACACCTTCCAATACATGTTAAATTTGCTCCCTAAGAAAAAGCATTCCGAGGAACACATTCAGATGGAAGCACACTTGATGCTGCAACTGCCACTAGAATATTGGTTTTATCTTAAACTTTATGAGTTCTTCAAATAAAATGTGAGAAAGTCAATAACATAATCTGCAGAAAGTGAATAAATTCTGGCTAAGTTTGAGCGATACCATGAGCCTTTTGGCTTGCCCTTTCTTGTTGCCCCTCACAGAGCCATGCTCAGACTCTCACAGGGAAACAATCCACTCCACACATTTTATTAACATTAACATAACACAATAAAACTTGAGGTAATTAGGTTTAATGTGCTGTTCAACACATAACATGGAGTTTCATACAACTTACAGTAGTCCTTTACAGTTCACAATACCCTCACACCAAAATCAAAACAGACCAAAAACTGCCCCAGAATCGTTAGGCAAGGGCTCGATTTTCTTCTTGCTGCTCACCCTGCAAAGTAACACAATGGTAACAGTTACAATATGACATTCAAATACCTAAATATGAAACAGGTTTGCATTGTTTCACTGAGGCTGTCTAGGCAAGTGCATTCTCCTAATGCAATATTCTAACTGGCAAACAATAGAAAATATGACAATTAATTCCATTTTTTGTATGTACAATACATATAAAGAGACCAACATCTGATGTTTCATGATGCATAAACAGAGGTTTCACTACAGTGAAATACAGAACAACATTTAGACATGACAATAAATTATTTAATTGTCTTAGACTAACCACTCAATTTTCTGTATGGAAAAACAGTGTTCCACATTCACTTTCAAGTTACATTAGCAAAATAACCACAAACTCTGGTTTGTCAGGGGGAGGGAGTGGCTGGTTTGGGTTTTTTTCATCCTTTATTTTTTTTCTTTAATTAAAACAAACGATGAATATTAAAGACCAAAACGCAGAGTCTTTTAGTTCAGTTAAAAATTGCTACTAATAAAAGCAAAGCATTGAAAATCAGTTTGTTGGGAGAGCATAAAAAGCTGTCCTACTGAACAGGTTATTCTTATCAGGCTCTTTTTGCTCCCCGTTTTCTTTCAAATGAAATTTAAGTTTTCCTTTCCTGCTTGCTAAATAACTCCTCAGCTGTTCATGCCAGTCTCATGGCATGGTAAGTCTTCAGCATTAAGAGCTCACTGTGCTTTCCCTAAAGACTGTTTATTTACTTTCCAAGGGAATTACACTTGACAACTGCCTTGTCTGGACAGTAACTGTACAGCTTTTCAGAGAACACACTACTCAAGATAAAGAGAAGTTCTGCAACACAGTATGGCAAGATCCCACGACTGTGAGAAAAGCTGTGCAGCAAAAATGCTAAAAGGAGCTGCCAGTGCCTCTGCAGGAGAGCCAGGGCCTGGAGCTGAAGCCTCCCTTCAAAGCTGGGGCTTCCCAACTCAGCATTTCCTACTGACTGGCACCCACTCAGCCTACGAGTTTCAATCTTTCTCATCGAACTGCCACGACAGTTCTGAGTAACTATTTTGTGTTTGTATTGTTTCAGGTTTTACTGAACCAAGGCCAAAAAAGGTACAGTCCATAAGCAAATCCCAGGAAACTCAGTCCATGGAATCACAGAAAGGGTTGGGTTAGAAGGGGCCTTAAAGATCATCTCCTTCCAACCCCCACCATGCGCAGTTCTATCATGAGAATCTGTCTCATTAATACAGGTACAAGTAGAGGAATTTTTGAATCCTTACCATTTAAATACTCCAACAGTAAAACAATCTCAAATCCCCCAAGCTTTTCCAAAAAACCCTTTTTCAACTACTTTGACTCACCACTCCTCAATATAAGAGCAAGTAAGATACATTAATTAAAAAAAAAGTTACTTATTATCTGCTTTGGCAGTTTTAGACATGTCACATGTAAACCAGAAAAATCATTTTAAGCTAGCCTGGTTAATATTCCCTATGTTAAAGCTGGAAGTTAATAATGGAAGAAGCATTAGAGAACAACTGAATGTCTTTAGGAACCTTACTGGACTTGGGTCAGTAACCCTTCCCTTTGGTCTTGCCCTGCTAATGCCACTTTAAATCAGATTTCTGTACATTCTTTCCTTCCTATTATTTCACCATCCCAACTCTTCACAACAGCCAGAACTCAAAAAGCTGTAGCATTTCACCTGGCAAGGATCTTGAGGTCACTGCTCAGTGAGTCCCTCACTGTTTCTCCATCAGCTTAACTCTCTATAACAGCAACCACTGAAAGCCAATGTCACTGGGCAAGACTCCACAAACAAGGCAGAAACCGATCATTAAACCATCAATAAAGCTGCATTTAAGTGTACTTGCTCCACTGTCTTTGATGTGTCCAGTTCCTTAATGGTGTTTTAACCAGTCTAAAAGCAGACTTGACAGTGAAAAGCCTAGAATACAACAGCTGCTTTATGACTGTTAATTCAGGATGTGCCCCTAAAGCCTCTACAACAGGGCCTTGTTCTTTTCCTGGCCCTCGTAGGCAGCACAGAGTGAAAAGACATATTTGATAAAGCCCAAAACAGTAACAGCAACAGGAAAACATGACACCCAAATGCCTGGAGAGCAGGAAATACCTGCCTCCATCGCCTTCCTTCAACAGGAAATGCAGTGCCACACCTTTAAAAACAAGAAATAAAGATGCCCATTAACATAACCACTGTTCCTTTCTCAAGGCAAAATCTCACTATTTTCTACGGCAATTAAGAATTTTGCCCAGATTCCTAAAAACACTAAATTAGCAACTGAGTTTGATCTTACTTAACTTGGTACCAAGTTCAGGTACCAACATGACTTTGAGCAAGTCACTTGACCCTGCAGGGACATTCCACAGCCAGTGAGAACCTCAAAGACATCCTCATCTCCCTCACTGCTCTCCTGGGAATGAAAACCAAACTCAACAGTGTTCCCAGTGATGTGATGTTCAGACACTGAAACATAAACCACTTTCCTCACAGTGAGGTTCTACAGCTCCTCCTGGTAGGCAGATATTCACTGGAATTACAGTGTGTTGTAGGATGTTTGTCCCATAAAAGCCTTCTTATCTTTGAGTCTCCTCATCCTGAGACAGCTGCTGTTCTTTAGCTTTATAGAATTAGCACTGCACATGTGCCTAAACATTTGTAGGGCATTTCATGTGATCAGTGTGATGCAGCACCTTCACAGAGATATCATGAGACTGTTCCAAAGCCTTGTTACCTTACCTTTCAGGGTAACTGAAAGTTTTCCTCACACCAAATGATTTTTCACAGTATTTCTCATATCTCAGAAGGCTAAAATAAGCAATCAATCAAACACAAACCTTCTGTCTCACCTGTATCAAATCAGTCCCAGGAATTCAATTATTGCTGCACTCCAAACTAAAATGTTACACTTCCAGTGAAAAATGCTGTTTTGAAGACTGTACTTGAGTTTGTCAGCTCCACCAGCACCGGGATTTATTTTCTCCTGACCCAGCCTCCAGGAATTCTTCTGTGCCACAGCACTGGTTTCAGAACCCCAGCTTGTTCACCTACTAAAATCAAAAGTAAGAAGAATTAGCAAAGTCACAAGCAACACCACAGTGGCAGATGAGAATCAGACAAACATGGTACTTGACATACTTCACCATTTAGCGAGGGGTTTGGACACACCATGCAATGCCAATGCAATGTCCTACGGCCTCTGTGTCCCCCTGCACACATCAAAAAACAGTTTCATAAAGGTCAGCAAACTAAGACATGGGGGAAATTACAATTAGTCAGTAACACTGTTGTGGATAGCCAAAACCTAAATAAAGAGTAATGGACAAGCATACCTATTGGAGGCTCCTCTGATCTCAACTGGGAATGCCTCAGTTACTGGAGACACTGCAGTAACAGAAACCAGTAGTCGATGGTGGGGTGGCCTCGCTGAGCACAGCACTATTTTTAGACAGTTTAACACATCACTTAGTGTGTAACATCACTCAGTCAACAATGAAACATTTTTCATTTGAGAAGGGTTAAAGCACACGCAGTTGCACTAGCCTGGACACTGTACTGCTTTAAATACCTAGCTGCTGAGGTAGATACATGTAAAGTATTGGCTATTTCCCTGTTCACTCATGAACCTTGCACATAGTTAAGGAAGGCAGTCACTGAACAACTGTTTTTGCTGTGTGTTCTCTTTAAAGTGTTATAGCTTTTCCTAAATCTCTGGTATTCTTGCCTCAGAAGGACTGGACCATCTGTTATGCACCAAGATGTTTTGAGATAATGAATCAGAGCATGAATGACGTGAGTTTCTAATGAACAAAATTAAGTGTGATAATAAAATCAATTCAAAATACTTTCAAATGCAAAACATGCAAAAAAACCACAGCCTCACTAACGGGTCATCTGTCTCTGCCAACACACAGTCCTGTGGCATCTCCTGCTCCTCTTTCACAGTCACAACTCCCACAGCTCCGAGTCCAGAACACACAGATTCTTTAGGCAGCTGGTCATCATTGTCATACCTGCAAATACAACCCAAATTGTTAACTAAAACACTTGTTCTGCAAAAATGTTCTGTCTCTGTTTCAGCTACACTAGTGTCATGTGCTCAACAGTACAAACAAAGCAGAAGTTCTTTTATAAAGGATATTCAAAATCTTCAATTTTAGTAAAATTAGCTGTATCCTTTCATACAGATAACTTTCACCCCATTATTTGTAAATGTCAGCTCCAGTCTTTCAAGTGCTATCAAGGAAAACATTTCATCCACCCTTCCCATGTAAAGAGAGGACAGTACTAACGTTCCATCTGCTGCTATTAAAGATGTGCTGCCTGGCAATGCTCTCTCTTCCTTCACAGTGATCCTTCTGACACCCTCGGGGAGGGGACAGAGCGGGGCTTTTGACAATGGGTCGTAGCTGTCATACCTAGAAAGGAGATACACAATTGGTATCAACACCCAGAACTATTTCCTTGTATTAGTAAAGAGAGGAGTACTGTGACAATCTACTCACAAGTCCAATAAAAACCCTGCAACTTCTGCATCGTTCCTGAAATCCAACTTCTCCTTAAGTGTCAGCCACCGGTCAATGTGACTGCCCACATAGATCCTTGTTTTCCCCCTTCTTCTGTCAAGACTTTGCTTTCTCTTTTTCTTTTCCAGGAAGGACAACACCGGGGGTCTGCCACACCTCTTTGCTGGCAGGGACATGGTGAGCCTGGCAATAAAGGAGGGGTTTTAGTGAGGGGCAGCTCAGAGCAACAGGTTCTGAGCTGCCACAGCAGGGACTGATGGGTGATGGCCACACACCTCTGGCTCCTGCACAGCCAAACACCTGCCCCTGAGGGGGGCAGAGCCCCTCACACTGATGCCCTTGGGGAGGGGGAGCCCCTCATACAGCTGACCCTGAGGGGGGGAAAAACCCCTTATGCCACAACCCCTGAAGGGGGGAAGGTCCCTCACACAGCCACTCCTGAGGAGAAAAAAGCCCCTCACGCAGTCGACCCTGAGGGGGAGAGGGAAAGGTCCCTCACAAAGCCTATCCTGAGGAGAAAAAGCCCCTCACAGTCGATCCTGAGGGGGGGGAAAAAAACCCCTCACACAGCCACCCCTGTGAGGGGCAGAAAGGTCCCTCACAGAGCCTGTCCTGAGGGGGTGAAAAGCCCACCCACCCAGTCACCCATGAGGGGTGGAAAAGCCCCTCACGGGGTCGCCCCTGAGGGGGGAAAGGTCTCTCACAGAGCTGCTCCTGAGGGGCGAGAAAGGTCCCTCACAGAGCCTGTCCTGAGCAGGAGGAAAAGGCCACCCTGCGGGGGAAGAAAAGCGCCTCACGGGGTCGCCCCTGAGGAGGCGAAAAGCCCCCCACCCACCAGCCCGCCCCTGAGGGGGGTGAAAAGCCCCTCACACCATCCCGGGGCCGACAGTCCTGCCTAACCCTTCCCTCGAAGGACAAGTCCTTTCCCGCCGCCGCCCCACGAGCCGCCAGCCCCTCCCGCTCCCCCAGCCCGAGCCTCCTCCTCCTCACACTCTGGTCCTGGGGTCTGTCCCTCGCTTTGTCTGTCGGTCCGTCCGTCCCGCACCGGCCGCGGTGCCCACTGAGGTAAACACGGGACACGTGACCGGCAGGGGGACACGTGACCGGCTGCGGGCCCACGTGACCGAGTCCCCGCGTGACCAGGGGGTCACGTGACCGGCGGCGGCGCGCGCTGATGGCGCGAAAACCACGTGAGGGCGCGGCGGGTCCGACCCTCCCGTTTTAAAGGAAAATGGTTTAAAAACCGCTTTTTTTCGTCTTTTTAAAAATGTTAAAACAGGGCAGAGACCGCAGCGTGGTCTGCTGAGGGAGAGGCGAGCGGGTAGAAACTGCTCTCTGCAAATCACTGAGGCACAGAGGAGGAGGTAACGAGATATGTGTTTTTAAATATTAATAACCAGCTGAAGTAAGTGCCTTACACGCATTAAAAAAATATTTGGAGCTTCCCTAAGCCACGAGTCCCAGTAGGAGTTCCCAAAATAATTGTGCTATCTGACATTCCTAAAGGCCGGGTGGGAGACAAAACTGGAGCAAAAAAGGTGTGAAATGTGGTTTAACCTGTTAAAAACTAAATCGGTGACCCGAAGAGAAGGGAAATGTAGGCTGGGAGTCCCTGCTGTCAGTGGCAGGCCCACAGGCTGCTCCACACTTATTTTTAAATAAATAAGAATGCAGGCCAATAGCTGGCAATGTTTATTGGGTGATTTTACCTAAAGAGAGAGGCAAAACCAAACACACCCATTTATTTTTTGTCGTTTCTACTGTCGCTTTTGGTAGAAGTCAAGTTGGGTGGAGAAGATGGAAACATTTATTTCAATCTGCTCAATGAGCCGAATAACCAAACCAATTATGTTTGTTTGTTTGTTGTCCAGCGTTTGCACGACTTGAAAACAAACAGCTGAAGAAAGAAGCCATCCCATCCTGCAGTCTGTTTCAGGCTCTTTGTCACTTGCAGCCTGTGAGCAGATTTCCATGGCACGTTTCACTGTGTGAATCAAGAGAGGAGTAAGTTTTAAAAGATTATTGTGGCATCATTACAGGTTCTCTCAAAGTAGCCCAAATTCGTAGTGATATATGGATATAAAGATAATCCCCTACATGTTATCCTTTCCATTTAAGCATGAGATAATTCCTCCTCATTCACCATGATTTCTGTGAGACTTGCTGAGACTATTTCCAAATAAATAGTGTTGTTAAGAGGCTTTTCATACTTATTTCTTCTGACTGCCTTTCCAAATACAGTTATTAGCTGTATAAATAGATTCCCATTCCAAAGAACAGAACTGTGTGAACCACCAAAAGCTGTTGTAGCTTGAAGTTCCTGTTTGTCTTGAAATCCCAAAGCTGCTGGGAGAAGCAATGGGGTACAATTAATTTCTAGCAAGTAATTTGGAAACAAAAGCAATTATATGCAGCAACTCACCCTTTTTGCCAACTAAGTGAAGCAAGCTACTGCTGCTATGCCTGCTAGGAAAATTAAAACCAGCATTTAAAAACAAAGGTCCACGCTTGTGTTCTTAAAAATTAATTAATACATAATAAAAAAAAATAAAGTCCTGTATGTTAATGTGTATTTGCCATATTTGTGGGGTTTTTTTCCTGTTCCTCTCATTCAGATCTGCCAGCCAGTGTTAATTTCTGCTGCTCCAGCTGACCCTGGCTCTGTCACAGACACATCAAGGGAATGCTTTTAATCCCGCCACTACTTACATTAATGTTGGTTTTACCACTTGCCTCGCTGATGTTTTGCCCCTGATGGGTTTTACTCAGGTCCCATAATGAACAGCATTCCTGGGACAGGGAGTTGTGTGTCAGAGATCAGCAGCTGCTGCTCAGGAATGAAATTCCAAAGCCAAAACCCCGGGCTCAGCAAAGGTTGAGGTTTGTTTTCCGCAGAAGTGGAGCTGAGGGCACCAGGTGCAGAAGCTGCCTCCTCCCAATCCCAACTGCAGCCACACAGGAAGGAATTCCAGAGGTTTATATGCTTTATAGATATTTATAGAGGTTTAAATAGCAGTCTTGCTGCTGCCTTGCTTGGACTCCTCTTCCATCCATTGAAAATGCTGGCTGTACTAGCACCTTTCTGCTGAGGAGTATTTTATTGTGCTTCTTTAGTTTCCAGAGCAAATATCTTTGAGCTCCTAAGTTCAGCTCCCAAACGTAAGCATGGCAATAATGTACCTTACAAACTCCAGGAGCTTTTTTTGCCTCCTGAAGTGCAATTTTCAATATAAAATGCCCTGTGTTGCTATAAGAGCCATCAGTAAAAGCTCTCATACAGAAAGTATGAAGTAAAAAGAAAAGTTGAAAGGAATAAACAATGAAATCAATAACCAAACGCAGTTTTACTAGAGAAAACCAGCATCTCTGTCAATATATTTGTTTCATGTTTCCTATATTTACTTTCTCCCCCTCACCATCTGCCTCTGTTCTGCTTTTTCTTTCAAAAAGCATGCACCTCGTTTATCTTCACTCACTCCAGCACAGGATTCAGGCTGAACAGAAACCAAATTCCCAAAGCCTCAAAAGCACTGCCTCTTCATAAAAGGCCTTCTAAAAATAACTCTCCTTTTCCTTACAATAGCTGTAGGTCTTTAAGAGAAACAATCCATATCGATTCAGTGCTTTTCTACACACACCCTCTAGACAAAGGAACTTGAGGTTTTTAGCCCCTGGTAACTCTGGATTGTACCTGTGCCTTCAATGCTGTAGTTTTTGCCAGGTTTTCCCTTGTTCTTTTGTTAGCCAGCAGTAAATCCCACAGAGTCAGATCCCGTAGTGTGGAGAAAGAAGAATTACAGAACATGGAGGGACTTCAGCTGTTTCTGTGTTGGAGTAGAGATTACCTGGCTGACTACACTGAACTTCTGGTGAAGGACTCAAGCCAGCACGATGGTTGGCTTTGCTTAAGACAACCTGCATGAAAATAAAACCATTCTGGGGACACAATCCTCAGAAGGGACTAGTGAGAAATAGAGAATGCCCTGCACTGCCACGTGTGCCCTGCAGTGCTCAGGAGCTCTGCAGTGCCAGAACATGCACTGTGATGTGTCTGGAGGAAGCAAGGGATAACAAGGAGAAGATAAAATACAATAATGTGAGTCCTGAGGCAAATCCCTGGAGGGCCAGGAAGCTCATGGCAGTTCTGCATTTGTGAGTCAGTTCTCTGCAGCAGCCCTAGAGGATTTGGTAAGTGAACCATGGTGAATTTGGTATTGCAGTCAGTGCATGGGCCAAGGAAAACTCCTGGGCACAGCCTGGGTACAACCCTGGGGCTCTGGGTCTCAGTTTGGGGACAACGTGCAGGGCAGGGATGAGCTGAGCCAGGTCTGACACCCTCCCAGATCCTCAGGGCCAGCAGGGGCCGTGGCACAGGAACATCATGGAAGGAGTAAGGCCATGCCTGTGGGATCCCTGGAGCTGTCGGGGGCCTGAGGGGCTCAGAATTGCAGAATCAGTTGGGTTGGAAAAGACTTCTGAGATCTGAGTCCAACACCATTGAGTCCAACACCACCACATCAACTAGACTGTGGCACTAAGTGCCATGTCTTACCTTAAACCCTTCTGGGGATGGCGACTCCACCACCTCCCTGGGCAACCCATTCCAGTGTGTAACCAGCCCATTCCAATAACCTGCCTTTCCATTAAGAAATTCTATGATATCCAACCCAAACTTCCACTGGCACAGCTTCAGACTGTCCCCTCTCCTCCTATTGCTGATTTTCTGGGAAAGGAGCCGGTCCTTTCCTGGCTCCCACCTCCTTCCAGGGGATTGCAGGGATGGGATTGTGACTCCACCACCTTTCCGGGCAACCCATTCCAATGTTTAATCAGCCCATACCAATAACCAGCATTTCCACTGGAATAAATTCTTCCTGATGTGCAGCCCAAACCTCCCCTGGCACAGCTTCAGAATGCCCCCTGTCCTATTGCTGGTTTTGTGGGGAAACACCCCGTCCCTCTCCCAGCTCCTTCCAGGGGCTCGGAGGGAGGGCATTGTGACTCCACCACCTCCCTGAGTAGCCCATTCCAATAACCAGCTCGTCCCAATGTTTAACCAACCTTTACATGAATAAATTCCTCCTGATGTGCAGCCCAAACCTCCCCTGGCACAGCTTAGGACTGTCCCCTGTCCTATTGCTGGTTTTCTGGGAAAACAGCCATTCCTGGCTCCCAGCTCCTTCCAGGGGCTCGCAGGGATCGGTGCGGCCTCCCCGGGGGTTTTCCGCAGCTGGGAGGGCGGTGAAAAGGTGGGACGAGAAGAAAAAATATGGAACGCTTCACGAATTTGCGTGTCATCCTTGCGCAGGGGCCATGCTAATCTTCTCTGTATCGTTCCA
>JAWWEE010000041.1:8460360-8478057 GCA_035221455.1 Xenops minutus | reverse complement strand
TCTGTCCTTCCTTTCCTTCCTTTCCTTCCTTTCCTTCCTTTCCTTCCTTTCCTTTCGTTCCTTTCTTTCCTTTCTTTCCTTTCTTTCCTTTCTTTCTTTTCTCTCTTTCCCTCTTTCCCTCCCGTCCTCCCTTTCTTTCCTTCCTTTCCTTCCTTCTTCCCTTCTTTCTCTCTATCTTCCTTCCTTTCTTCCTTCCTTCCTCCCTTCCTCCCTTCCTCCTTCCCTTCCTTTCTTTCCCCCCTGAGTCCTGGCACTCCGTTGTCTCTGCTGGTTGATTGTGGCCATGTGGAGCCGTGGGGTTCCGGAGTTATTTTACCTGAACCACCGTGGGGATGTGCAGTGGAACGGCGCAGGGGAAGGTCGGGCAGAGCACAGCACGGTGTGATGCCTTCAGTGTTTTATTCTCGTGCGATTTGATGGTTCCGTGGAATCACAGCGAGGTTTGGGTTGGAAGGGACCCCAAAAGGCCACCCAGTCCCACCCCCGCCATGGGCTCAGAGCCCCATCCGGCCTTGAGTGTCTGCAGGGGTTGGGCATCCATCTCTGCCACCCTGTGCCATTATCACCTCCCTCAGCCCAAAATGTTTATTCCTTGTCTTTCTTATAAGCCCTTTATATATAAAGGCCACCATACGGTCTCCCCGGAGCCTTTTCCAGGCTGAGCAAGCCCAGCTCTCCCAGCCTTCCCTTACAGAAGTGCCCCAGCCCCTGGAACATCTGCATGGCTTTGTCTGGACCCCGCTCCACCAGGGCTTTACCTTAATTTGAATTTTTTCCCTGTCTCGCCCTTTTGGGCGGATCGTTCTGTCTGCCAGTCTGTGCCAGGAGAGGAAACAACAACCTGGCAACCTGAAACATCCCGGCAACCTCAAAGAACCTGGCAAACCAAACCGGTGGCTGTGACAATGGTCCCTGCCCCTCCCAGGCGCAGATGGTCAGCACGAAATATCGAGAGCGCAGATGCGGAGTGAGAAGGCAGAATCAGCGCACGTGGCATCCAAGGTCCGTGTGCAGGCTGTTAATAGCGTGGTTTGGAGAAAAGCGTTTTGAAGTGCAGAAATCCTGGTTTGCCCCGGATTTGGGTCAGTAGGCGCGGCCGCGGGGCGCGGGATGTGCGGTTCCATGGTGTAATGGTTAGCACTCTGGACTCTGAATCCAGCGATCCGAGTTCAAATCTCGGTGGAACCTGAACTTTTTTTTACCCCGGGCACGTTTCTTTGCTGGAAAACCGTGGAAAAGGAGTTTTAAAGGGTTTTTCACGGACTGCTGAAATGCCGTGAGCTACTGACAGCCCGGGCTGCTTGCAAAGCACACGCAAAATATAAAAGGAGAAGTAAACAATGATAGTTTTCCTTATAATTTTTTTCTGTATCTATTCTTTATTGCAGCCGGTTTGGTGTATTCTGACACGAGTCATCCGAAAATCCTCAGCCTTGGAGCATCCGTGGTTAATTTTGTTTCTGTGCTGTGAGCGGGCTGTGCAGGAACACAGCTCTGAATTCTGCATGAGCAGAGCCGGAGGCACCGCCGAGCTCGGGGCAGGCGCAGGGCCCCGCTGTGTCCCTAAAAGCACATGTGCTCCCACTGCTGGGTTTGCTTCCTGCCACCCTGGTGCTGTGGGGTGACCTCGCCGCGGCCTTGCAGTCCCCACCGGGGCTCCAGGGGAGCTGGGGAAGAGCTCTGGGCGAGGGTGTGGAATGGCAGGACAAGGGGGATGTTTTAAACTATACGAGGGTTGGTTCAGACTAGGTGTAAGGAAGATATTCTTTCCTACGAGGGTGGGCAGGCCCTGGCACAGGCTGGGCAGAGAAGCTGTGGCTGCCCCTGGATCCCTGGAATGTCCAAGGGATGGTTGGACAGGGCTTGGAGCCACCCGGGACAGAGGAAGGACAGTAAGAGGAACCCTGAACAAGAACTGCATTGCAAGTGGGGATCCCATCCCTGGAGGTGTCCAGGTTGGATGGAGCTCTGTCCAGGGGGAGCTGTCCCTGCCCATGGCAGGGGGTGGAATCAGATGGTCTTCAAGGTCCCTCCCAAACCAGAACAATTCTGTGGTTCTGTGAAGCCAAGGAATCCTGCAGAAACGCACAATAACCATATGTAGGGCGTGTGAAATCCCTGCCCGTCGCTGCAGTCCAAGGCCAGGAGGTACAGTGGAATTTTCCCCGTGGAATTTGTTTGCTATGGATTTATTAGCGAGGCTCCCAAAATAAAAAGGCACCACCCGGTTCTATGGTGTAATGGTCAGCACTCTGGACTTTGAATCCAGCGATCCGAGTTCAAATCTCGGTAGAACCTGCCGGAAATTCCCGATTTTTCCCTGTCCCGCCGGTCGCCCCGCGGCAGGGCCGGCGATGCCCCGGGAGCCAAAGGCGTTCCTCATCCCCCGCTAGTCCCGCCTTTCCTCGGGGTACGTTTGGCAAAAAGAACAATTAAGACGTGAAACAATTCTTAACATTCTAGTGAGGCCTTTCACTACATTTTATTGATGTTATACACAGGGTTTTTTCCGGGAAAAAGGCATTTACACCGTGAAAAAACTTGATTTTCAGTAGGTAAATGTGCAGATTTTGGACACTCCTTTTCAGATGCCCCCAGCTACTCGCTTGGAACACGGGCAGAAACGCAGTGATTTGGGAGCAGGTGTGATCTCACAGACTGAAGTCTGCCCAGTTGAAATGGGCTTTCCCAGGATCTATTTTTCATTTCCAGAGTAGCTAAGGACATCTGAACAGCCACCTCCTCTCCTCCAAGCCTGCCCTCACAGTCACTCCTCTGCACAGCAACAGGAACATCCCTGCTCTGTATCCACAGCTCCTCCTCTGGCCAGGTGTCCTGGAAAAACCCACGGCACACCTTCAGATCCAGTTATTATTTAGAGGAGTTCGGGTCCCAGCTGCTCAGGGGAATATCAGGAAACGTTTGCTCAATTGGTTAAATTTTCACACCCCACACTGATGGCAAACCCCTCCCTTGGCTATGTCAGGGCTAATCTTCCTCCTTCCCCCAGCTGTTTGTTGGATCAGCCTGCACCCAAATAAGGATTTTGCTGTTCCTTGTGCACCCGTGGTTTAATTAACTCTACACAGTAACTTCAGTGTAAGGAGTCAGCTCTCACAGCCTGGATTCATCCAGCAACACCCTTCTCCCCAGGCACAGGAGCTTTAAAGCCATAGAGGCTCCTCTGCCTTGCAGTCACCTAGTATATTAATTTACAATTCTAGAGGCATATTACCATTTCCTGCAGCAATCTGGCAACTTTCTCCCTCCATTGATGAGGGCTGGAGGTGTAGCTGTGACCCAGAACTCTCACAAGCAGCTGATGCACTGCTGGTGCCACAGACGTGCCCAGCATTCCTGCTCAATGCCCCAGACAAGCTGACACCAAGTGTACTGACACTTCCATATGGAGTTAAACACAGAAGCAGTGCAGAATTGAGCATCAAGATTTATTCAGGACAACTCATGGTCATGCTCCATTTGAAAACAAAGCACCAAAATGTGGGTAACTGAACACTGTCCAAATACAGCCCAGCTGGGACTGCTGCAATATGGATGCATCCCTTACTCTTGGGGACAGCACAGCCCGTGGCACGAGCACACCCGGGTGCTGTGGCTGAGGGAACCTCCTGCACACGGCCAAGGGACTTCACAACCTGCTGCAGCAGCCTCAGAGGGAAGTCCTACAAGCCCAGGGATGCAGCACTTGACAGGCTCAAGTCAAGGACACCCCAAGTCAATTTCCAAATTAATTTAGCATTTCCAGTTCCTTTCCCAGAATCCCTCCAGTTTAGAATTTTCTAAAAATCCTCTAGAGACAAGATTGTCTCAGCACAACATTCCAGGGAGAGGTGAAGCACTGTGGGGCTTCTCCTGTTGCTGATTTTTTCTGTTCCTGTTTTCCCGTTGCAGCAGCAATGGAAATTATTAGTTGCCAACATCCAATCAGGGAAGTAAATAGTGCTGTGTTTTCACAAGTGTGGCTGGAAACATGTATTGGCAACAACAACACTCTCCAAGTGCAGGTTTAAAAGCCAGACTCAACCCTCAGCAAGTGTTTCAGCACTATATGAAGCTGCAATGAGGTCTTCTGATACATGTTCAAATTTCAATGAAAGCAGGTAGAGGGGGAAAGACTTCAGGGAAAAAAATTCCTTTTAAACTGGCACTTTAAAGAAAAGGGCTTTAAAAACCTAAAATGTTGTACTCCAAAAAAACCTTAAAAAATAAAAACTGACCCCCAAAAATACAAGTCTCAGTTATTTAGGTCACTAATGATAATACAGACAATCCCTGGAGCCACTCCAAGCTCAGTTAGATGCCTGCCTCATCTTCAAAAGGAATTCTGCAGCAAACAAATAATCAACAGCTCTTGCACTGTGACTCCCTCAATAGGTTAAAACCCTGGAGCAGATGGAAGAAATGGTGGATTCAACTGAAACAGCTTATTTTATACACTGAACCACCACTTTGCTGTGTGGTGGGAGCAGAGCCCAGATTTCCTTCACCCACTGACCAGCCCATTCCTGGCCTGCCCCACTGGCACAGGGAGGGAGTGAGGCCCTTCTATGCAACAGCAAACACAGTGGCCAAAGTGTCACCCACCCCTGATCTGAGGAGGGTTTGTCACGTTGTACAAACAGTCCAGGGATCTCCTTTCAGAACAGCAAGGCAGCTCTTGTGTCAATCAGTGAAGATCTCACCAGGAAAGCAGACTTGTTTGTACCACTTCTCCCAGTCTATGCACATAAAAAAATCAGCACTCTGTACAAAGAGCAGAAGCCATATAATTTAAACATGCAGCCAGCTACAAACCATATATACAGAAACAGGCCTATACAAACAGAACAGGACACTTCAGTACATGGCAATTCTGTTGGAGTTTCTGGAGGAAATCATGGCAGATAAAGAAAACCACACTGAAGGAGGGGGATGTTGCTTCTCAGAGAAATCTGTTCCCAAGTGTCCCACAACACCCCCTTGTTTCTCCAGCAGACATTTGTCACAGTTCCAGCTACACACAGGTCTTCCCACGACTTCTGGCCTCCCTTCCTGTACAGAGGTAGATTTCTGTCGATGTTCTGCTATTGCACCACATAAGTACCATGTTTTTATTACAAGGAACAACTTAGGCTAATTTATGGGCATAATCTCATCGTGTGCATTCAGGTAGTGCAGTAATCAAATTCATTTGCACTTGAAAGAAAACATCCCTCCCAGTGCAATATGGTGGCTCTTGTTTAGGTGGAGGCTGCAATTAGTAACAGCTTCACATTAAGAGAACTCTTGCTTGTCATCAGGGTGACACTGGACTGTCTCTCTCCTTTTCAGCCAATGCCTTCCCTGATGCTTTATCCCATCCACTGGTTACATTCAGGTTAAATGTGGATTTCAAACACACACAGGTTTGTGCAGAATTAGATCTTACTCACACAAGTGGCAGTAATATTAAAGAAAGGTACAAGAAGATTCATTCAAACTGCATGAAATGATTAAAAAAGCCCATCCACACTTTCAGGCTGGAGAAGGAGAGCTGGAACTTTGCTAGTTTCAAACAGCCATTAATTGTGAACAGATTTGATGGTACCAGGAAAATCTGAGGAAGTCTGGCAGGAGTTTAATTTCCTTTTGTCCATCACATTCTTGAATAACTCCCTTACAACTCAGGACATTGCAGACAAGCTTGCATGCCAACAGCACTTTATAATGTCTATTACATGAAACCTCTACAGCATACTTAAAAAAATAAGTGCACCCAAATCCATGATGCTGATGTATCCTAACTTTGATGAGCTCATGAGCATTGCTCAGGATTTTTTCTCAGAGGCACCCCAGGAAGTTATTTTTTGCAGAAATCTGTCAACATGGGAGACAAAGGAAAGAACAATCTGGGCACATTTCACTCTCAGAGAGAAGCCAAAGCAGCCCCACTCTCCCTGGCTGCAAGCTTGGAAGGAAACTTAAAAGCAAAGTTCTCTTTTTGTACCAACCCACCTATTTGGAACGATTTTAAATGAACCATTTAGCATTAGCTCCCCAGGCTCAGTTTCTATGAAGCATCCTGTGACATGACATCAGGAAGGAATGGTGGCTAGTTTGGAACTGAGTAATTTTTGCTGAATTATGGATACAAGGCATATAGAAATTCATTATATCTCTTCATATACTCACTTGTCCTTTTAAAGGGCTTTTTCTTTAGCAAGGCAAGTAAATCTGAAGTTAGTTCACACCAACTGCAACAATATTGAAATTCCTGTGGACTGTTTTCCTGCGATGACAGGGATTGCACACCTAGGAGGAGGAGTAAAACCATCTCACCCTCTTGGAGGAGCTCACTCTGGGAAGTGAAGGGAATCCTTCCCTTCAGGGAGCAGCTTCATCAGGAATTGCACTCCCAAAGGGCTGAAGTACCTTGCGAGATCACGTTTTTGAATGAAGAAATCCATGATGGAAATGACACACAGTAAAAGTTAAATGACAGTGGCAGGAACCAGGGCTTTTGGAGACTTCTCTGGCTTTGCAAAGCAATGGTTCTTCCCAAAGAACAGCTCCCAGTGCCTCACTCACACCTCGCTGGGCTCAGGGTCTGTGCTTGCATAGAGGCTCCCAGTGCTGCCCCTTGAGCTCAGCACAGCTCTGCCCCTCCATCTGTTACCATTTGATGTCCAAACTGCTCGTGGTTTGGGTCACTGCACTGTATGTGGTGTGCAGAGTCTCCTGCACCTTCTTCGAGTCCATGCCCTCCAGCCAGTCCTGGTACACCTTCTGCACGTGCACGTTGGTCTCTGGCAGCCGCACGGGAATGGCAGCGTACACCTCTTCCATCTGGGCAAGCAGGGCTCTGTCTGGCTTGCCATCCTCACTCTGTGCCTGCCCTTTGCCATTTAGGCACCCTTAGGGAGCAAAAGGGAACAAAACAGCTGCAAGGGTGGTGGATTTGGTATGAAGGGAAATTTTTTATCAACTCGGGATTGGCTTTTCACACTTGTCTTTTTACATGAACAACCCCCCTGTGCTGTTACAATTTGTATTTACCTAAAGTGACTTCAATATCAACATCATCTTAATGGAAATGAGGTCTCCACATCAACAATCTGTCTCTGCCTTCTCTATGGTTTTATGATCCTAATTATCTTGCCTTTTCTTGCCCTTGACAACCACCATTTCAGGGGATTTCCTCTGAGGTTTGGAAGCGCCACGCTGGCACTTATTTATAGGTCAGAGGAGAGCAAGGAACAGTGGGGCTAATTTTAGCAAACCCAATCAGTTTCTGAGCCAACCCAGAACCTGTAACTGGTGTTCTGGACCCTTCATTAAATAATGAGATTTTACATTATTAAGAGCAGAATTAGGAGGGAGTGAAATGAAGTGTCTGCCTGTGAGACAGCAATCCTGAGATTCAAGATATGTGCACAGAACGACTGGGGATTATTCTTACCTCCTGGGCAGGCAAGGACTTCTACAAAATGGTATAAAAACTTCCCTTTTTTCAACTTCAGGACCATGTTTTGGATATTTCTAAAGCCATAAGCTGCTGCAAAGCGCAGCACTGTCTCCCCGTCCTTTTCAAGGGTAACTTCTTGAAAGTCCTTGTTCCTGGCAAGATACAGAGAGAACATTTGAACCCCCTGCACTCCTGGGGGAACAATCCAACTGTGACAGTTTGCATTCCGGGAGAACAGAACAAGTGGAACAGTAAGATCAAGGTGAACTCTTCCCAGTTTCTAAGCTGTGTTAAGCAGAAGCTGGGGTGGAATTTTTAGGATAGAATTATACTTTTTAAGTGTGGATAAATTATTAATCAAATTCAAACCAGGAGGAGCTACTTTGCAGTGACAGAGTTACAGGTTTATCATGTGTAAGTGCCTATCAGGCAAAGAGCAGTAACTGCATTCATTGCAGCACCCTCTAAACCAGGGGAGCTTTAGATTGGACTTCAGTAACCATTTCCTTACCAAAAGGGTGCTCAACCTCCCCAGAGAGGTGGTTAGCTTTCGGTCAGCCCAAATTCCTCACCAGTTGCACTGGATGATCACTGCAGCACATGCTATTCTGACTAGCCCATTGTATGTAACAGCAGCACGAAACTCTGACTTACTTTAACGCTTTGTAGGTGATTTCCTTGACATCCATGCCAAATAGCTCCTTTGCAGCATGTTTAAAGATGTGCTCCAGGTAACCATCAGACCTCTTCCCATCATGCCTTACTACATCTCCCTCCTTTATGTCATCAAACCTTAGAAAACAACAGAAAAGAAGTTCAACTCTGAAATTCCATTCCTTCACTTCAATAAAGCAGTATGTTTCTCCCCTTCTCTGTCTCCCCCCATCCAAAAGGTATTTTGTATCACAAAGTAAGAACACACTAATATTTTTATTGCAGCTTAAAAAATGTAAATTGTTCAGGACAGCAGTAAGATTGTGAAAAAAAATAGAATACAAGCAGGCAGGGCTTTCCATGTTCAGAAACCTCAAACACACAGTAATTTCCAAGAATGCACATTCAACACAGCCTAAAGATTTGGTTAACAGCCATTCACTGCTCAGGAGACATTTTTTGGAAAATATTTAAATAAGTATTTGTTTGCCTGTGGGAATATAAAAAGTACTTCAGAAGTTACAAGCCTGCTGACCAACAATTCTGCTGTTTCAGGAGCTGTCACAGTCTGTAACACAACACTGACCTGGTACAGCTGCTGCCAGGTTAGAACAGAGCACCCTGAAAACAAGTGTTGCACTAGTTCAGACAGGGACAGGAGAGCTCCCATGCCAAGGGCATGGCATTCCCCTGCCCAGTGCAGGGACACGTGCTGGGCACCCCCAGGGCTGTGGCTCTGTGGGCTCTTCTGCCCCTGTGGCAGAGGGCAAACCCATGTGGGGCTGTGGCAATGCCATCCCAGGAAAGCATCTTCAGCTTAGCAAACCTTTGCTCTGCCATGTAAAAGCCTCTCTGGATATAGACTCTTCCCAGAACACCCAGAGTGACCTTCCCTGCACTGGCAGCTCCTGCCTGAGCCCAGCCCAGCCATGGATGTCAAAGTGAGAGTGACCACAGCAAACACCTTCCTTCCTAACAAAGTGCTCAAGTTTTAATGAGTACTTTTTCAAATCAGTACTAAATCACTGAACAGCTCAAGTATGTCTGTCCCTCCATGCCACACCAGTGCAGCTGCTTGAGAACTACTGCAACTTCTGGTGAGTTTTTTGGGCTTGTTTTCCTTTTTTAATCCCCTCAGGTGATTTTGTTTCATGGTACGTCTCCCAGTTCTTGCCAAATGTTATTTGCTGTAGCTACACAAGTCAGTTGGGAACTCAAACACAAGTTACTTTATTCATACAACTTTTTAATACCAAGCACTTGCTGTGCTGGGATTGGTTTTAAGAAGAGTCCAAGTCATTTAAATTTCTCTGCAAGATCTACTTTTAAGACCCCAGAAGAGCAGAACTTTACATCACCAGATCTCACAACTTGAATCAGTATTATGAGATTAGTCCTTTCAAAAGTTAACATTATTTTCCAACATAAATTGAGGCATTCCTGTAATTCTCTTTCCATGTGACAATTCCTGGTAGAAGCAATCACAGGAGCTGCACTACAAACACAGCTCTGAACGTGTTCCCACTGTACCACTCAAATTTCTCCACCCTAGACAAGGACCAAGCAGGATATCAACTGGAACTGAATAGGATTTTTCAAAACTTAGAGCCTTCTATTTTCTTCAAGAAAGCCTGTTTACTGCTCCACTACCACCACTTTGGAAAGGTACCAAGGAACATCTGTCACAGTCCCTGAACAAAGATCGGGGAGAGAGCAGGCTCTGGAACTAAGCCTGAGAACTAAACACCAGGCATGGTGCTCCCTGAGCCAGGCATATGGGCTGTAAACAAAACCTCCTCAATGCTTTGTGTGCTCCTCATCCAAAACATGAGTTTGAACTAATCTCGAAAAACTAACTGCTGTCCTCAGTATAAAAACCCAATTAATTACCATTTCCTGAAAGGGTGCTGGTTGCAGCAATTGGGGAAGTGGGAATTTCCTGTCAAGACGCTGCTGGGAATGAGAGGGGGGCACAGAGCAGATGGTCACCCCAGCAGTGTCCCTGCAGCTTTGGGAGAGGCAGATCAGGCTGTTGGGCTTTACACCAGAGCTCTGAACAGGGTCAGCACCCCCAGGCAGTCACACTTAATAGCAAGGCATGAGCTCAGTATAGTCAATCTAATATGGCTGCATGAAAATATAAACAAGGAGCTACAGAAATCTTCCAAAGTCATACATTTTAAAGGAGTTACTATGTAGCATATAATCTGAGGTAATGAGCCCTTTGTATTTAGACAGTATACACAGTTTTGTATTATCTGCTTCATATTACCTTTATATATAGCAATGAACATCTATGAGAATACTTTTGTGGGTTTGGCCACTCTATAAAGAATGGAGCTGTGGCACACTCAGGCTTTGATGCAGGGTTTTTGCTTTAAAAAACCCCCCACATTCTTCTGAGCAGTTTTACATTTAAGCTCAGTATGCTCCAAGGTGGTGTCACTTATGATCAAAATAAGGAAGCAATCCACAACAAAACTACTTACAAACTATCTACAGCTACTTCAGTCACATCTTTCATTGACACATTTCTCTGTTCCATTATTTGGACAATTTCACCTGTAGGAAAACACATGACATTTTATTTTCAACACAAAGCACAACACACACGCTGTGCCTGTTTCAGGGACCAGCATCCATGTGCTCTGTCACATTCTCCAGCTCTTCCTTGAGTCAGTTCCCTCCAATAACTTGAGAAGTCTGACACTTCCAGCCCCAAAAAACAGGGCCTTCAGGCTTGCCCAAACTTGGCTTAAATCCTCAGCCTTTCTGTTAAAGCAAATTTGGAAGATGCTTCTCCACTGCAGGATATGTTGTTTGGACATCATGGCTAAAGCCATCAATTTGGAGTCTGACAAATAATCCCAGTGGAGATTAATAATGACCACAGACAAGCCAGATAATCATTTAAAATACTAATTAGCATAACTTTAACCTTCCTCAAGAGGCTGATATAAAGAAATATCTGATATTTCAGATGAATGGCAGCTTAGAAGGGAAGGATTCCCTACCAGTAGCACAAAAACACATGTGCCTGTTTTTAAGCAGGAAAAAGCCAACCTTATGACTAAAGCAGATTTGGAAAAAGCAAACTCCAGCATAAAGGCTATTCTAAAAGCAGTGATTAACTTATATATTTGTAGATGGTAAGTTTAAAGAAGATGTAACCTGATGTCAGGACACAATCGACTTCTGATGAGTTGTACAAGGCAGTGTAGAAATCCTCCCGCAAGGCTTCCAGCTTTTTGTCATAGCAAGGTGCCACAACTACATGGAAAATTTTATCAGGAGACAGGTTCTGTGGAGCACAGAAGGGAGCACAAGTGAACTCTGTGAAGAGCAAAAGCTTGAAGGGTGACAAGGACAAACCAGTGTCATCAACGCCATGCAGGTAATCCCGGGAATCAGTCCCTACCCATGACATTTAAAGGCTGCCACACACAGAGAGTGATTTGCCAGAAGTCCCAAAGCATCAGCAACAAGCTTCCAAAGCCTGTCTTCTGGCTGGAACTCTGACTTATTCCTTCAGACCACAGTTTCTGTAGCTTTTGATTGCCTTAGAAAGTGAATACAATTCAGGAGTCCTGGTTTCTACTGCCACTCTTTCACATCTATTTCTCCCTCCACTTGCAGACACTTTCCTACAGGATGTGGCTGCAGTTCCATTTAAGAATGGTATGCACAGAACAGCAACTTCTTCAACACACAGAACTGAGAAGATAAAAAGGTTTGTTGCTGGGATATGGTACTTTTATTGATCCCAGATAATGGGGCAATTTCCACATGACTCTCCTCTGCTCCTGTTTTGCTTGTGCTATAGAACTACAAGGCAGCATTTAACAAGAAACCTTTACCTGCCATGGGTTTAATTTTATCCTTAAATATCTAAAGCCATGCTGCCCTGAAAGTGCAAAGATTGCTGCCCTGCACTGCATGAACTGAGGTTCTTTGTACATTCTTCCCATCATGGGCACTTGCATAGCAGCAGAGCACTATTTATTCTTCAAGGACAAATAATACATTAAGATCTATACTTCAATATTAAAACCCACTAGCCCATCTTTTCTCTTTAGAAGAGTGAAAGGGTAAAAATAAGTCAGAATTATTTACCTGCTGCCTGGCAAAGTAGCCCTTCACTAGGGAGCCCATGATCTGCTGTGGAGACTTTGCAGTGCAAATGTGAGAGGTCACCAGGTTGGTGAGCACCCTTTCAGCATATCTGATCCAACCTGGAAAGACAAAAAACCACACTGAGAGAGAGAAGTGGCAACAGGACCAGAACAGCTCCTAAAAACTGTGACACCTTCACAGCAGGTAGGACATTTCTGTGTGGACTGGAAGGCCCACCTTGGGAACTGTAGGAAACCTCAAGGCTCTGTTAATAATGCTTTAATCAATAATTCACTGTGTCATTAATTCTAGACCTAGAAGCCACTGTGAACTTCGTGGCCTGTTACACCCTTCCTAATGCAGAGATTTACCAAAGCAGAAAGAACAGGACCCTAGCTAACAAAGAGTAACTTGACCTCCTAGACCTCAGCCCTTGGATCACCATATACCACAACAAATGCACTGTTGGGCTGCTTAACTGTAACCTGCTGTTTCCTGGGATTTAATATCATGCACCCAGCTCACCTCTCCTGGAACAGAAGGGTCACATGAAAGCATTATCACAAGATGCACAGGGATTAAGCCTGGGAAAAAATGGCTTCTTTTACTATTGTTGGAGTAGCCACACCTTCAAGAACACTCACACACTCAATAATGAACTGAAATCTCTCTATTCTGTCCTCAGTTACTCAAGAATCCCCCTCCCTCTCACCAGACTCCTGCAGCATGTCAGCTCAGGCAAGCTATAAATATTCACAGCATTCCCAATATCCAGAACTGTTCTATTATTCCCCACCTTCACAAACAGAACTGGCAAATGAACAAACCAAGGTATTTAGGCCATGCAATTCCTTCTTAGGCACTGTAGCTGTTGCTGAAAATCACAGCCCAGGATCTTTCACAGCAAAGGTTTGGAGCTTTTTCTCAACTACATGACACCTAAACTGTGCAGGAGGTTTAGGCCCAGCTCTCCAGGGAAGTGTGTTGCTTTTGGTGCTAAGAAATAGTGAGAAATACCACACTGAAGTCTTTTATCTTCAAGCAAATTAGTGTTTACATGAAAAATTGCTGTACAATACATGTTGCCCAGGAAGAGTAGACCCTGTAGGTTAATTTTAAGCTTGAAATTACCACTTATGTAAAAAATCCTGGTAATGTTTAAGTCAGAAGAGCAGCACAAAACTGGGAGCCAAGTGCTGTTCAGCTGGTTTGCCTCTCTAAGGCACAGTCCTTTTCCCAGTGTAGTAAAATTTTACTGATGAAAATCAGAATGTGCAAGTATTAGAAAAACCCAAGGATCCTCCAGCTGTTTAAATATTCTCAATTCTTGTTAAAGTACAGACTTCAACCTTAACAGACACTGGTCTCCATGGAAAATCTCAGACATACATCATCTTCAGCAAGGATTCATTTCTGCTGCAGGAGAAGCTGGGGACCACAGATTTACACATCAGGAATAGAGGTTTGCCTCATGTCCACCCTTCAGCTGTACCTGAAGCAAAGGAAGGACTTCATTTCTTGGTGTTTGGGAAAAGGCTGTATTCTCATATTCTGTACGATAGGAACATCCTATTCCTCTAATGGCTTTAGTCTCAAGTGCTGCCCAGATTGAGCAACTGCTTCAAGCAAAGCAAGGCCACTTTAAAAACCATTCTGCCTTGTACTTACCATTAATCAGCACTCCTGCCAGGAGTTCTTAGAACTGCAGTGTTTTAGCTATTGTAGTCATGACCTGTAAGGACATTTCACTAAATCCCAACAGATTTCTGACAGGTATTGCCCAAAGTAATCTCTGAAGCTGGTTCTGTCCTTGCAGGAGATGAAACAAGTGTCTCACAGCTACAGCTCCCAATCAGTCACTGGGTCATTTGCAGGCAGCCTTGGGGAGTGAGCAGCACGGGGCATTTATCTGCCCTGCACACACTCTGCAGCTTCTGCCTGCTCATCACAGGGCTCAGTTCCAGAGCCCCAAAGCCTCAAAGCCCTGTTCTTTATCAGGGTACACCTACACCCACCCAGACCTACACCCTCCTCAAATTCAGTTGGATTCTCAGCCATTTGCTGGCTTGTGTTGGCACCAAAGAGCAAGAACCCCCTACAAATCACTGTGTAATTTCTTGCAGAGGCATTTCATTTATTTTTAGTGGTTATTGTGAGAAGGTCACAAAGCTGTGAGCCATAAATATCAATGCATGTGTAGGAAGGACAGGAGAACTAGGAAAAGTTTTGCTGCTATAAACCCCTATTCCTTGAAAAAGGAAATTAGTTGGCTGGGACAATAGCATGTTATGTTCTTCCTACTGCTGCTGCAAAGCCTGAGCCCTTGACTCTTCTGGGAGTACACAGGGGTTGGCAGTGCATTAAAAACTGGCTGTTCCCAGAGCATGTGCTTCACATTGCTGACTAGCTTAGGACATTAAGGAAGGCAAGTGATTACTCTGAGCTATTACATGCACTATCAGCAGTTACACTGTTGTACTTTAGATAGGAAACAAAACAAAAAACAGCTCACTTTCTCCTCTGGGAGCAGCAGGAGGTGAACAATGAAGGCAAGGGCAATAAACCACCTTTTATGAGGTTCTGGGCTCTGCTCTTTGCTCGTGGCAGATGTTCAAGCCCAGGCTGCTGCAGAGGCTGATAGGGCTGAGCAGAGTCACACCCCCAGATAAACACGAGCAAAGCAGTTACATGAGTTCATACTGACCTTCTCTCTACAGAGCTAAATAAAAACCATCTCGTGATAAACAGCATTTCTGGGACAAATTTATGTAATATGGGGGTAGAGAGAGGAAGGAGAATAAGGAACAGAAAATGCACTCAGACAATTAAGGTCAGGACACACAGTGAACAACTTTAAGGATAACTAGTGATGATTTTTGCTTTCTCTAAGTGCTGTCAAAGAAACACACCATATTTTCAAAATGGGTTTTCAGTGATATTCTGGTTCACTTTCCCATGCTCCTGCTAACATCTGTACTGAGAGCTGACACCACAACCAGCAGTGAAACCAGAACCTATCTTGTGTGGATCACACAAGGACAAGGAAAGTGCTCCATTCACTATTTTAAAGTATTTCCAGTGAGAGCAGCAGATAACCTGAGCTCTGTTTCTAAGTGAAGAAAATTAAAATTCTCAGAAGTTCTAAAAGAAATCCTCAGGTTTTGAATTGCACATAAACCATACACAAAACAACCAAGCTAATCAGTCTTCATCCTGAAGATGAGAGGTTACACTAACCGTAAGAGGAAGAGACTTCTCCTCTTAATATATGTTGAACCCAAAGCATAACCCAGATACTTTCACTGCAGAATCCACAGACCAAACAAAAGTACAAGTCTAATTCAAACAGCAGTATTTAAACTTTGGATCAATGACAACAGCAGATTCTGGGGATCCTCAACTGCAATTCTAACTCACTCTCTCACCACTGTAACATTTCTTTAATGACTGCAATCCACTTGTGTTATTTCAGAGCTAACAAGAAATATTGTGGTATTTTTATCAGCCTTTTGAAAAGCAACATCATGAACTTTAGGACGGAGTTGAGGGGGGTGTTAGGCAAAGGAGTTACTTCTCCCTCCTTCTTGATACTTCTTTTAGGAAGGTGACTTTTACTGAAACTGAACTGGTGGTGTGCTAACAAAAGGTAGGCAGTGACTGAATGTTTTGCATCCTTTCAGCTGAGTCAGTGCAGGTTCTGTTCATACAGAACACGTTCTCAGGTGCAAAATTCTCAGAAGTGAGACATTCAGGAGTCAAGGCTATGACATTTCCTACGTGTCAGACATAACCACCTCACAGTCATTACGAGGAATGTCACTTGCTACTTTCCCCCAGGTTTAAGTTCTAATTCTCTACTCCAGGCACTGAGGATGATCAGTGACACTGAGAACAAGTACTGTGTGCTTGGCATCCCTCAAAAGCAAACCAAAAATGCTCTAAGGCACGTAAAAAACACCCTCTCCTTAGTTCCTTGGTAGTTCCAATGAGAGCAGGCTGGAGGGCAGGAAGGATGGAGAAATCAGCTCACCAGGGCAAGCAGAGGCAAACATTGGTAAGGCATGTTCCTCCTGGTTCCTCCGTTGGTACCGCTGCACAAATTCCCTCTGGCTCTCCAGGATACTGAAATCTGCAGCTATAGTGGTGTCAAACACATAGTGCACCCCTGGGGAAGCAAGAAAGGGACAGTGAATGCTTTCTATCTCACCAGCAGCTCTCAAAGTTGCAGGCCTGTGGAAAATCTTAGAGGCTCAGTGGGTATATTCTTCCCCTGCTCCCAATTTTTCCAGAATAAATGAAATCCATACACTGAAAAACTATCTTCTATGTCAGGAATTTAAAAGGATCACCAACTTGCTAATGCTGCAAGCAACACTTCAAACAGGTCTCTGCCTCCTTCTGAGAAGTTTGCCATTCAGCACCTAATACTTTTGGTTTAATTGAATTGGATTTCATGACTCCTGGCTGACTCACAGAGCCTGTTGCAAAGGAGTCTTCTTTTCAAGACATGCTGAAGTCATATATTATCCACAAAAAAAATACATCCAGTTATATCTACCATTGCTGAAGTTGTCTGCAGAGCTACAGGGGCATATCACCAACACAGCAGAGACCTTCTGTCTGCTTATTTAGCAACATGCTCCCTACAAACCTACATAACACTGAGCACGTCCCCAAAGCAAGTGAGGCATTGATAAAGAACATTTTCTAAGAAAACTGGGGCCCACCACAACTTAGCAGTGCTTTTAGATGAAGAGAATATACTGGGTACAAAGATGCATCACAAAAGCTATGAAAAATGAATACATATATATATGGAAACACTTTATCAGTTTATTACTGACTGTCCTTTTTTTTTCTCCCTCTAGTAAATGAAACAAAAACAACTCCAAAACTTACTTAGAGCATAAAAAGCAAAGGAAATACAGCTTTAACATAAGAGAGGCAGATACAACAGTTCTTGCATGTAATTTCAAATTACAGGGGAAAAACAGAACTGAGAATCTTCTAAAGATTTAATGTGTCAAAAGGACTGGAAGGAATTTAGGGTGAGAATTCCCTCCTTCCTCAAGTTATAAAATACAGGGAAGTCTTACTGAAGCTCATAACCAAATCCTCCCTGATTTCTTGGTAGTGAAGGTTTTGGAGCCAGCTGTACAATGTTCTTGTATTCTGTGACCTTTCCTGGGAACAGGGAATATTTGCAATCCATGTCTGACACTGCTCTGTCCCACTGGGCCCCACTGGAACACCACAGAGGGACGAGTTCAGACTCTCAGCCAGGCTGTGCAATGGCCCCTCATGACTGCACAACAAAATACCATGTAATAGATTCCCACAATGGTTTGTAAGGGACACCACAGATCATCGATTCCACCCACCCCCTGTCATGGGCAGGGACACCTTCCTCTATCCCAGGTTGCTCCAAGCCCTGTCCAACCTGGCCTTGGACACTTCCAGGGATCCAGGGGCAGCCACAGCTTCTC
>JAWWEE010000041.1:8417615-8450851 GCA_035221455.1 Xenops minutus | reverse complement strand
CCTGTGTGGGGACACCCCATTCCCACGGGATGGGCTCCTGTGCCCCCTGCTCCGGGTGCCCCCGCACTGCCACATGCCCGGGGGGCCCTCCCAACACCGATTATTCTGGAATTCTGTGGGGGCTGCGGTGCCCTGGCCTGACCGGGGTCGGCCTGAGCCCGGGACAGCCCGCAGGGCTCCTCTCGTACGGCAAAACAAACCCGTGAGGGCTCCTCTCGTACGGCAAAACAAACCCGTGAGGGCTCCTCTCGTACGGCAAAACAAACCCGTGAGGGCTCCCCCCTCACAGCGGGCCTCCTCACCCTCCCCGGCCCCCTCAGGAACGGGGCCACCCGCACGCCCCGCCTCACCCTACAGCACTCCTCTCCACCCCTCTCACCCACTAGCACACGAGGTTCCCCTCTCTTTTAGCGCCGCCAAGATAACACAAGCAAGCAAACCCCGCCGCTCCTACTCCGGCAGCGCCCGCGGCCGCCATGTTGGCTATGGGCAGCGCGCCGCCATCTTGGGGGCGGGGCCCGAGCCCGCCATGTTGTCTGTGGGCAGCGCGCCGCCATCTTGGGGGCGGTGCCCGCGGCCGCCCCTTGCCCTCAGCCAAGATGGCGGCGGGCGCGGCCGGCCCTCCCTGAGGCGGCTCCTCTCTCAGCGGGCTCCCCTCAGAGCCGGGTCCCCTCAGAGCCGGCTCCCCTCAGGTCAGAGCACCGCGGCCTCCAGGGTGAGAGCACTGGGAATGGGCGTTCGGCTCCGGGCGCGTCGTGCGGGTCGGGGCGGCCCCTCGGTGTGGGGAGGGTGCCCCCGGCTCCCCCTTCCCTGAGGGGGAGTGCGCGGTGTGTGTGGGGAGGGAGCAGGGGCAGGCCTGGGGGAAAGGAAAATGAGCTCAGTAAAGGAAATTCACGCGGTGTGCCGTGCTGACCTGGGGGATGTTGGCGGTGAAGCTTTCGAGGGGCTCCTTTCAAAGGGTTTTGCTGGCTCGCCCTCAACCGAGAGCTTGGAGGAGGCGTATGAATGTTTGTTTTGGTGCTGGAATTGGTTTAGTGTCCAGCCCAACAAATTCTAGCAAAACTAAGGTTTTGAAATTGAATTGAAACAGCAGCCCCAAAATAGCTCTTTGTCTGTAATCGTAAAATTTTCATAGTTAAACTTTTGTATTCGCTTAAAGGCACGTTTATGAATTATTTATTAATTCTTAAGAGGCTCCTGTGGTGCTTTTTATTCAGTTGCTCTTACTAAGAGCAATCTGTGAGAGACAATTCCATTGACGTCCAGCATTAAGGGGGAAGATATCAAAGTTTGCATTAATGGATTAAACTCATACTCATGTCAATTATAAGTAAGGTGTAATATTTGTGAAATGCAGCCAGATTTCTTCGGTGATCTTTACATATTTGATAACTCCTAGATATCTTTTAGGTTGCAGGAAGGGGAAGGCATTGTGAGAGCAGAAATATTTTCCAGTGTATTGAAAGCAACTCGCAGGAGTCATTTGAAAATTAAAATTTGATGCTTGACATCCGGAGGAGATGGGAGTGTGTCTTGTGCCTAAGTGGTTTTGGCTCTTTCGGTTTCAGATGCTCTCAGATGTGTTGCTAAGAGATTAAAATCAAAGTCATGGGTGCTTTTTGTTCAACTGAAAAGGCTTGGCTGAGTCTGCTCCCCTGGAGCTTTCTATCCAGAGCAGCAGAATTGCAGGAGTGTCATGTATCCAAGAACAGCAGGATAACTAAAGGACTGAAAATCACTACTTCTGTAAGATGTGCTTGGGCCTGCTTTCTACGTGTTTTTCCTGGTTATTCAAACCCTGATGAATGCTGGAAGCCTGTTATCATGGGCAGCTAACAGCAGCTTAATGCCAGCCTCCTGGAACTGGTGCTGTGGGCCAGGCTGCCCAGGGAAGTGGTGGAGTCACCATGCCTGGAAGTGTTCAAAGGACATGTAGGCATGGTGCTTGAGGACATGGTTTAGTGCTGGACTGGGCAGTGCTGGGCTAATGGTTGGTCTTAAAGGTCTTTTCTAACCTAAATGACTCCATGATTTTAAGCTGTAAATAGCAAAAACTTACTGGAAATGCTGCATGGGATTGCCCAGCTCTTCCTGGTTTTAATTAGTACCTGTCTTTTTAATCTCTACTGTTAGTTTCTGCCTAGGCTGAAGGCACAGTCTTGTTGAGGAGAGACAAACATACTTGTTCTTGGGAGCTCCTGGTTGTATTCTTGAGTTGGATTAGAAGATGGGAATGGCATCCATGGTATTATAGGACACTGGCACTGCCTGGGCTGTGGCTGTAACCCCTTCCTGGTGTGTCATCACGGATGAGACCTGATGTCAGAGGTGCAGGAGGCTGCACTGACCTTGCCCAGCTCCCAGACTGGTCCTTCACACAGCCCTTTCAGCTGGCAGCAAAAATGCTGTGACAAAACTTTCCACTGCCCTTGCCCTTTTGCTTAACGTGCCTTATGAATTAGGAATGACATTGTTCCTGGTTCTTGTTATTCACACTTTTCTTCTGGAATCTAGTTGTGATAGAAAGGAAGAGACTCTTACACCCACAATGAGAAGTTTCTCCAAGGGTTCAGATTCCTGTTGTTGTTATGCAACTCTCCTTGTAACAGTTTTAATTTGTGGTTAAGTGTGCCTATTGCTCTTCCTGTGCAAAAAGACAGTGTTCTTACCCTGGACATCTTGTATAATCTAGGTTAAGACTCTTTAAGTGTTAAAAAGTGCTAGGAAGGGAGAGTGGTGGAGGCTTCAATGATTTTTCTTTTTCCCAGTCCAGTGAGGTTTCATGAGTCAGACTGGGCTGTCGGGAGTTGCTTTTGAAGATGTACATGTTGGTTGAAAACCGCACGAGTTCCCATCTGCATCTGAAGAGGTCACCTGGCATCCGCTCCTGGTCTCTCTGTGTTGGTAAGACCACAGCATTCCTCAGTTTATTTCAGAGCTTGCTTTAAGGGAAGAGAGTCACAGAGGAAATGCCTGAAAGAGCCCCTAACAAGAGATGTCTTCTTCCAGGCATTTTTCTCTCAAGAAGAGGAATGGTCATGCTTTGAACACCTCCTTTAGCACAGCCACTAAATGAGTCTGAAGTCTCCTCCTCGGCATGGCAGTTTCACTGTGAGACTGATCAGTTTTCACTCTGCCATCTGCAGAACCTGAGAGGCTTGTGAACAGAATTTCAAGGGAGTCCTGAAAGATCAAGAACAGAAAATTAGATGCCATATAGGAATATAAATGTGAAGCTTCTGAAGGGGCTGCATACTTAGGCTGAAAAACATCTCAGTTTTCATAAATGGAAACCTGCAGTGTGGCCATGCTGGGGCTGGATCTTGTGTGTGGTTGATGGTGAACTCTGAAGGATGCTGTGTATGAGATGGGAAGTCATACAGGATGTTCTGAAAGGCATCTTTATAAACACTAATATACAGAAAAAATAAACTACTTAGGAGTGTATTGAGGGAGCTGGTGGGGAAAATGTGACATATCCTGCTTTCTGGCTGAGTAGGTCCAACTGCAGGAACACCACAAGGTTGTCGTTGCTTTCAGTGATGTTGTTGAGCCAAGATCTTTGCGGTTGCAGCAGCCTTGGGGGCATGAGGGACTCTTCAGCTGCTTCCTCCTCCCTGGGAGAAAGGAGCTGACAGCTTCTGGCACAACTTAATTGCAGAAGTTCTCTTTTGGCTCCACAGAGCACTTAAAGGGAAAAAGAACCGTTGCAGTGTTTGTGTCAGCACACTCCAGGCTGTGTGTGCTGAGAGGAAGTGTGGTGTAATGGTTACAGTGAGTCCCTCTGAGCTTCTGTTCCCAGTCGTGTCACAGCAGTTTTATTTCTGACCTCTGCCCCTTTGCTTTCAGTGTCTTTGCAAAATGCTAGACTTTTTATACTGATGTAGAGAAAAAAAATAGCTTTCATGTAGTGGTTTATGTTGCAATCACATTTGTTCTTTTGAAAAGTGATGTTTTTCATTTGGGAATTTTAGGGTTTTTTGTTCTGATTCTCCCCTCTTTCCTCCTAGGAATAGCCTCCATAGGTTTGGCTGCTGCTTATTATAGTGCAGGTAATGGCCTATCATTTTTTTAAAGAATTGTTTCTTTCCTGTTGATCTGTTTTTCATGCTGATGACCCCTGTGCAGCTTCTGTCTGGCCTTACAAAGGCAATGGAGGTACCTATCCCACTTTGTGGCATGAGTATTAAAATCAGTAATAATTGTTGCCTGAATGACTTACTGTGCTTTAATGTTCTCTTTCTTACTCAGCCTCCCTTTCCATTTGCAAGAGTATTTTTAATAATGCTATTTAGTTCTCTGTGGCATTTGTACTCTCAGTGTGATTTGTCAGTGTGATTTGAGCTGGTCCTCCCAGCTCTCCTGGGAAGGCCCAGGGTGATTATTTGCCACCATAATGAAAGGATTCCTTTGCCTTTGACGGAAGTGCTCTGTTTCTGTGGAAACTGTCAGATCATCATGGCAGAGATTACTCATAGAAGCACCTTTAGAGATCAGACAGCTCCTGCTGCTTCCTCCCCCTGCAGCAGAACAGACTGCACCAAATGCCAGGTATCCTCCCAGCTCTGGGGTTTATTCTGCCAGCTGCCCTGTCATTCTACATTCTGTTAAGATTGAACTTTAAAACTCAATGGTGTGTAGGAATATGCTGCCAATGTAATCCCTGTATTGTTAATGAAAGAGCAAAATACAGTGAAAGCTGCTTGAGTCACCAGCAAAATCAACCTTTTTCCTTTTAAGACATTGCAACCAATTGCTCAGGCTGCTGTATGTAAACATTTTCAGGACAGGAAATGCAAATGTTTGTTTGTCAGGAGGGCCAACTGCTTCCTTTGATGCAGAAAACTGTTTGCTTCAGTGAATTTTCATTGTCCCTTACCCTTGTCCTCTGCAGCACAAATATTTGGTGGTTGACAGAGGGTTGGCAGTTTTGTGGATGCCTTTTTAAAATGCCTTTGCTTGTAGAGAAGAGAAAGATGCAATGTTACAATCTTGCCAATAATAACATTTGCTTGTAATTCTGTGTGGTTTGAAGCCCAGTGTGAATGAAATCTCTGAAAAATGTGAAGAATTTCTCTATTTTCATCATGAGAGAGAGCTGTAAAATAGCTTGTAGTACAACTAAAGGCAAAAATGTTCCATCAGAGAAACCTTTTTTCCTTTTATTGCCTTAAAAGGGAGCATGTTGTTTTAGAACTGTTTGAATACCAAAGAAGAAATTAAAAAAAAATCTAAATGTGTGCATTTTTTGCATTTTTCAGACAGCTTGGCATGGAAACTCTTCTATATGGCTGGGTGCTTCTTTGTGGCAGCCCAGAATCTGGAGCAGTGGGAGGTAAGATGCTGAGCTCAGGAAATGAAGTTGTGTGAGTAAGAAGCAGTTGGCAGATGCTGATTCCAGCCCCACACACTCAGTCCAAACAGACAAGTTCTGCCTTTGGCTTTGAGAGAGCCCTCTGGGGTTGCTCTACTGGGACTAGAATTGGGGCAGTAATGCTTTGACTATTTAAGCATGAAAACGTGAAGCTAAACGTGGGTATTTTTATGGGGAGACTTGCCCCAAAATGTTTTGTGGTTTTGTCTTATGTAAAAGAGGGTGAATGACCAGCACATTCAGCTGCCACAACGTGATTTTGTACTTAACCTTCCAGCTAATGGCAGGACAACCATTAAATAGGGGAGTTCTAACCTTCCAGGATGCTCAGCTGTTTTCCTCTGGAACAAGAATGGTGGAAGCTGGTTTATAAACTTGTGGGTGTTGATTTGTTGGAAGTAGAACTGAGAGCAATAAGCCATTACATAGGATTGTCACCTTGCTGACCTGAGTTGTGTTAGAATGTGCAACTCACACGAGACAGGCTCTTTTCATGGACTGTCAGGGATATTTGGGATCTGCTGTAAGCCTGGCCCACAGAGCACAGCACTGCAATGCCAAATGTGTACACCAGAAGGGAAGATTACAGCAGTTACAAGTTAGTGTTCAAATTTGATTCCAGACAAAGTTTTTGTGACATGAGGAATGTGGCAAGAGGGACAAAGAACCAGTTTTGACTCCCCTCTAGAAGTAACACGAGATATGGTAAAAAACCCAAGAGCAAGACTGTGATTTTCACAGCCTAATAATAGAGGAATGTCTCTAAGCTAGCTGTGTATTTTTCTGTGTTACCATGTTATTTTCTCATAGAACTGTTTTTATTTTACTTTGAAGCATAGCTATTGATGGTGTGTTTAAGAAGATCTTGATTTTATTTTTCAATTTTACAGGAAGCTGTGTTTGATAAGACCAAGGGAACAGTCTGTCTGAAAACATTCAATCTGTACAAAAAATTACTGACCTTGTCCAAAGGAGGCAATGAACAAGGTGAGAAAGCAGCATCTGTTAGAAAATGTGGTGAGCAGCAGAAGAAATGGATATGTGCCCATTTAATGGGCTCTCTGGAGTTCTGTACTCAGATTAAGTTACATCTGTTTCCAGATCTGCTTTGTTCCCAAACAGCAGATGTAACAATCTGCCTCTCAGGACCCAAATGCTTCCTACACTGTGCTGAATGCTTCTTGTTAATTATTTTAATTCAAGTTAACTAGGCTTACACATTGTTGTCCACGGCAAACTTAGCAATTTTTTTGGAATGCTAACATGGTTTACCTTTCTCTTGGCTAGCCTGCTTGGCAGGTGGGACTGGTGGAAGAACTTAAATTTTGTATCCAAAAGTTGAGATTTCTGTAATCTAATCTGGTTTTGGTAGCAGGCAAACATTTAGATATCACATGCAAGCAGACATGTTGCATCCTGCAGGTATATAATATGCAACTAAAGCAGCATATTCAGTGGGCTCAGGTTAATGCAGTACCTGGTGTCTCCTGGGCTTCCTGTTGGACTGACAGAACTGGCAGTGTAGTGTGTGAATTGGCTGGGTCACTGTGAGTCAGGAGTTTTATTGCAGACTAAAGCAGGACCCTCTTCCATGTCAGAGGTTTTATTCTACTTGCTGATCTACATCAAAGCAACTCTCAATATGCTTAGGAAACTGGCAAAATTTGGAATGTCCTTAAGCAGAATTGTCTTTTAAATCAGGTAATTTTGGAGATGGAAGGTAAGAGATGTGGAGAGAAAGATATTTAATGTTTCCAAACTTCCTTATGGTATGTGTATGTCTACTGGGGAGTGAGCACTTCTCTGTCTGAAAGGTTATTTGCTAATATAAATACCTGTTTCAGGTCCCATGCAGAGATCAGCAGGTGCTCTGAGCAGTTAAATATTTCGGTATTTGTCCAATCTCAGTAAACTCTATATCTGCTTACCTACCCTGTACAGAAAAATAGTTACAACTATCATTAAAGGGAGAAACAGTCCCAACAAATGAATGGCCCCCAGTCCCTGGCAGGCTGTGTATCGTGTTCCTCAGGGGCTGTCCTAGCCAGGAGGTGCTGCTGTGGCCACACCCTGCACAGCTCACGTTGCTGTTGCAGGACTGCCCCGTGGTGTGGGGTCCCAGCAGTGGTGCCCCGAGCAGAGCCCCTGCCAGGCAGGGCAGTGCCAGGAGGGGCTCCCGTGGGTGCTGACAGGCTGGCTGTGCTCGCCGTGTGTTCGCAGTGGTGGCTCTGCTGAAGGAGATCCGCGATGTGAACGTGGAGGAGGAGGCCGTGCGGTACTTCGGGAAGGGCTACCTGGTGGTGCTGCGGTTCGTCACTGGCTTCTCACACCCCCTGACTCAGAGTGCGGTGCTGGGCTGCAGAAGGTGCAGTGTGGGCCTTGTGAAACTAGAGTGAGGAAGGTGGGGAATAACACCCACATGGGTCAATAAATGCCAGCGACTGAGACTTAAGCTCAGTTTCCAGACTTGCTGGTATGACCCTGTGTTAGTCAGTTTAACCTTTTAAACCGTAAAGGTTTTCAGTTGCAGACATTGGGGTAGCACCATCTATCAGGATCATATTTAGATACCTAAGATCCCCTTAGTGCTGCACGTCTGCTGGATTTACCTTCCTCAGCTAAGCAATGGCAGAAGGGATTAATTCTGTTTTGCAAACATTCAGTGTATTAGTTAATATTTTAAGCATTGATGATAAGGAACCTTGCAGTTGAAACTGGGGAAAAGATGGATTTATTCTGATATAAAGTAATGGCTTGGTGTGGGATGCTGTCAGTCCTGCTCTATGCCATATGGCTGTCCCTCCAAGCAGTTATTCCCAAGAATTAGTGTGCTTGTTCTTGTCTTGTTAGCACCACTGTTCCACTAACTCTTCCACTGTTTCTTTTCCACAGTGATGTGGAAGCAGTTGCCAAACTCATTACTAGCTTTCTGGAGCTGCACAGAGTAGAGAGCCCACAAGATCTCTCTCAGAGCAGCGAAACAGAGGGGAGTGATGCAGATGAATCGCAGGATAAGTACTGAGAGTCATCATGAGCTGAAGCAAGCAGAGGCTTTCATACATCTGGAAAATATTCTGATTACTCTTCAGAAAAAGAAATCCCTCACAGCCTTGACCTGACCATTTCTCTACAATTTAAAATGGGAGGAATCTGTCTTCCTGCACCTCATTTAGTGCTAAACTGCTTCAGGACCCACATTCCCAGAATTGCT
This sequence comes from Xenops minutus, assembly GCA_035221455.1. Lineage (NCBI taxonomy): Eukaryota > Metazoa > Chordata > Aves > Passeriformes > Furnariidae > Xenops > Xenops minutus. Next base: position 8,442,266 of record JAWWEE010000041.1, on the reverse strand, counting down.
GTTGTAGAGTCCAAAGCAAATTCTGTTTCATTTGCTCCTCTGCCTTAATTCCTGCATGTGGACACTTCTGGCTTTTGAACTTTGTCAGCTCATCAAACTTGTCTAGGAATAATTATTTATTGATGAATTGGTTTGAAATAATTGCTTGCCCATTAGTGAAGCAGAGATGCAGATGTAAACTTCCACTTACTGCAAACATCTGCTGCAGGTACAGTAAGTGAAATGTAGAAGAGTTGAATCTCTAACTGGTAGCACAAAGCTTTGAGGTTTTTCTTGAAATGTTATAAATGACTGAATATATTGCTAAAATGGTTTTAAGCAGCTTAATATATGCAATTAGGTGATGCAGAGTAGTGACACTTTTATACTCTACTACTGACTTGCCATTAGATACCCATGGAAATTAAAGTCTGAGTATCTTTTGGAATTCAAAACATCAGGGTGTTTAACCTGTAACATTGTCTTAACGTCTCTTGGACTCCCTAAGGAGCTGTGAATGGTAAAGGAAGGAATAATCATGCTGATGATTCAATGTCTTTGGGGTGTTCTAGATTAACCCTGTTCTGCATAACTCTGGGCATAGACTACCCCAGGACAGAATTAACCTTTTTCTAGACCCCAATGGTTACTATTTTAAATGTGTGTTTAGAAAGGATAACTGTTGCTTTAGGTAGGGAAAAGACTGATGTCAAGCAACATGGTAGCCTAGAGTTTAGTATTTCCTCACTTGAAATGATACCAAAGTGCTAAATAATAACTTTTTTAAGATAGCTGGGAGAGATTCCATGTTTGACTTGTACCATGTTTGACTCCAGGTGTGTGGTGTCCTTTGTTCTGACCAATGATTTCATAAATAGTTAAAATATGAATTTTTCAAGGTATTTTTTGAAGTAAAAGCTACCTCTCTAAGTCAACATATTCTGTCTAGAAGTAAAATTCCATCATGTCTACCTTAGTATGTTGGTACAAGAAAAAAATTGTAAACAGCTGTAAGTTCCTTCATCGTGCTAAAACTGCTTGTCCTGAAGTTCTCAAGGTTTTATTTGGGAATCTTACAGTGTTGAGACCTGAATTAGAAAATACTTAACACAGTTACTTGTAGGAGAACTGAACAGGCTGCAAGGTAACTGTTGTCTGCTTTCACGCTTGGCCGGCAGCAAATGTCTTCAGGACTTCAGAGCCTGTGTTTGTGTTTCAAGTTGCTCTACCTCTCCAGAGAGAAGGCTCTGGAAAGCTTTCAGCATCAGCCTTGTCCTGTTGTGTTTTCCACAGACCTGACACTGAGCCCCTGCTCCTCTGAGAAGACTGAGTTGTACCAAGATTTGTCTTCCAGCTGGCCAGCTGTGAGGCAAAGGCTGGCAGTGCTGGCAGGGTGAAGGCAATCTCACTGCAGCAGGGAGGGGGCTGCTCATGCTGCTTGTCTGCAGCACAGGAGTGGGTCTGTTGCCTTTAAATAGGGAAAGAAACTTGTCATCACATCAGATGTCAGTGCAGACCTCTGCCAATACCTGTTTGTGAAGTCCTCTGAGTTGGTGGGATAATCATGTGGCTTTCAGTCCCTATCCCAACCCCTGGAACTGGGAAGCTGCTCTGTATGGATGTGGGGAAATTAGGCAATTAGCTGAATTTGACCTTTATTCTGAAGCACAGCTGTAAGCTAAGCATAATCCTCAAACCTGTTTAAATGTTGCAAGGTGTAACACCTTGGAGAGTTCCTCGTTTAAATCCACTGTAATATATACCCCAGGTGATGCTCACTTTAAAGAGAGGAGAATGAGTTTGGGCATTTGGAGAAATCATTTTTTCCCCCCACAGTGTAAAATGAGAATGGTAAGTGTTCTAAGGACTTCCAGTAAGAAATACTGAAAAAACCTAGAGTATTTAATGGTGTAATGTGGGCACAAGGGCTCAGCCTGTGGTAACTGCTGCTTTGTATCCAGGATATTCAGAGGGCATTCGTGGTGTGCATTGCACTTGCATTCTGAGCCTGTGGAGTGGACAATGGATAAAACAGCAAAAACTACCTGCATTCAGTCTTAGCTGTACTGGCTTTTTTTGTCTTCCCATGAGAGCTGACATTCCATGGAAGATACAGACCAAGCTGTAGTTCTCCAGTTAAAAATCCGCTTTTGAAAGGTACTTGTACTGGTGTGACCCTGCACTGCATTATGTGTCCTGCTTCTGCTGAGCTCTTGTGCATCCAGCTTGCTGTGCATTCCTGCTGTCGGCAAGGTATGTACTCACAGACTATGCAGTGTCTTACACAAAGTCAATGTGAGGAAAATTGAGTATCTTTAGAAAGGGGAATGACTTTAACGAGGTACAACATAGCCTGAAGTACATCCTATGGCGTGAGTTGCATGTTGGGTCCATGTCCAATGATCCCCTCTTTAAAGGGGGTGTGTACCCTGCTGTGGCAGCAGAGGGGTGGCAGCTGCCATGCACTGTGTCTAGGAGGGGCATTTGGACTGCCCAGCCTCTCCCTCAGAGCAGCTGAGCCATCCTCTGGTGCCATTTCCATTGGGCACTGGGCAGCTCTGTCACTGTACAAGCAAGTTCAGCTTCAGTGGGAACCTGAGTTCCACAGCCTGAGCTGACAGGAAGCACGGAGGGAATTGTTTCAGACTGGGGGTTCTGCCTGGGGTACTTGGGCACTGCTGCCTGATATGCCTTGTTGTTCCTCTGGGCCCATGTTTGCTTCCTGTCCTCAAAGTCTTTATCTTGTGTAGTTGGCAGACATGACCACATTTTCATGTTTTGCCCTAACTGTGTGAGTGTGTAAAGTGAACCTGCAGATTGCCATAAGGTGATTTGGTTCTAGCAGTGCACTCCTCATGATGTGGTGCAGCTTGCAGAACTGTTGAGGACAGCAGGTGCTAACTCAGGATGGCTCCTGTTCTTCCCTTTTCGGACTAGGCCTCTTATCCTCCTTTTTTGCCACTTCTCACCATTTTGCCAAAGGCTTTTTTGGATGGTTTAGTCACTTCTCTTGGGCCCAACAACTGAAAGGCCCAGCAAATGTAGTCTTACCTGTGCCTGGTGGGAAGGTGCTTGTACTCACAGAACAGTGTGAAAGACTAGTTTTGGTTAGGAAATTAGGTACTCCTAGGAGAGTGTAACAGGAGATGTAGTTGTGAACTTCTTTGCATATCAGGCTATCTAGTGACTTGTGCCTGGACAGCTGTACTTTATACAACTTAGAAATTATTTAAAACCAGACCTTAGGTTAGCCCTAACCCCTTGCCCCATAAACCCAAGCCTTTCTGTGATGTCCTTTACCATGACTATGCTGTAGTGAGCAATAGCAGAGTGCATGGAGTGCATGCTGTACAGAGAGAACACTGCATTAGGTAAGGTCCAATCCAATACTGGGATATTTCAGTGAAATGGGATTGTTCAAGTCTCAAAAAGAAAATCAAAGTATTTAAACTGTCTAGTTGAGGTCTGACTCTTGGCCTGTATTTATGAAGTTACAGATACCAAAAACTCAGCTGGCTTACATAGTAAATAAAGAGTGCTAGTCCTGACACTGTCATAGATTGCTGAGAGGCAAAAGTCCTTCTTGAAACTGTTTAGAAATTGCCTTTTTGGGTTTTTTTACTGTAAAATTGCAAATAGAATTGCAGCAAGGCTTTGTTATACTCTTTTTTTATTGTTAAAATCAACTTTGATAACTTGTTTTGCATCACTGTAGTATTTTGTATTGTTTTTAATTAAAATTATTAAAATATTAACGGTTGTCTAAATTACTGCTTGACACAGACCTATTGGAGGCATTAATGGGGATCCAGCTCTCCACTGGTGAATGTAATTCCCTGCCCTAAACCAAACCAAACATGCCACACACACACAAAAGAAGCACATTTCCACAGACATTTTGAGTATCAAAGGATTTATTCAAGTAAAATAAATTAAGATCTCGTTTAGTTCAAAGTATGTAACTTTTGTAATTAAGGTATACATTGCAATTGCTTCTTTCTAGATAAAAATGTGCATGTGGACCTAATCACTGAGGCTCTCATAAAATAAGTTAAAGTTTGTCTTATGCTTTACTTGTACTTTCTGTATCTAGAGATTGTCCCAAGAAAATTGAATATCTGTGCTTCAAAAAAAACAACCAAAAACAAAGGAATAAATGAAGTACACCAGTAAATATTTTGAATATTCATAGTGAAGTAATGGACTCAACTACCAGACTTCTGAATTATTTCCATTGTGGTGATTATCTTACTGCTCCAGTTAAGTCCACAAAATATATTGTTATACATTATGAAAAGTTGGATATTAAAGCAGAATAAATCAGCATTTTCCCCTCGTATTTAGTAACTTTAATCATGCCTTAAATTGGGGCAGAGCTGTAGTTTCAAGTTTTACACAGCTAAACAGATGCCTTAGTGAGTGGGATGGTGCTTTCTTGTGGGGCTGGCACGAAGCTGAGCTTAGGGGATGCTCTGGCAGAGAGTGAAGCAGCCCAGTGTCTGGCAGCTCTCCCCCCACGTCCAGGGGTCACTGTTCCTGGGGCTGCCTTGGCCCTGGGCTGGGCTGGCACCTGTCCCCTCGTGCCTCTGCTGGGACCTCGGCAGCACCTGCCAGCGGGTCCCTGCTCAGACCTCTGCGAAAGGCTGGGTGTTAATCCCTGACCTCAAGCCAAGCAAAGCTGCACTTCAGACCCTGGCTTTTATGTACTTCAAAGATTGAAAAAATCCAGCCCAAAATCTGGAACAAACCAACTGCTCCGTGCTGTGGAAGGACTTGTGATGGAACAGTGGGACACAACACTGGACACAGCTGACACACGAGGGAGTCTCAGTACAGAACAAAAGGACCCAAAGCATGGTGTAAGTATTCTAAAGATTTCTTTTTATGACAATTGCAAAGGGTGCATGTGTTGGGCACTGACTAGAGTAGAACTTGAAGAACTTTTCCAGGTCATTGTTAAGTAAGAAAAGCTATTGCTACAAATACTGAAACTGGAAGAAAATAGGTTTTCTCCTGCCTTGTACCAGAGCAGAGTTGTGACTCACTCCTGCATGTGATGCAAGGGCAGCAAACCTGACTTACAGGGCAGGTGAATTAAGGCTCAGCATGTGTTAAGACAGGAAGATTAAAATAGACTTGAAGTCTCTTACACTAATAAATTCCTTCATGCCTTCAGGTCACTGTTGTTTAATCACAGTTCAGCTCTCAAGATGACAGACTCCAGCTCAATGAGTAGTTGCTGATTTTCACTAGCCACGTTTTCCCATGGAACGAGACAGACTAATTGAAGTGTTCCTAATGCTGTGCTTTCATTGCTTCATCTAAATCATCCACCACCTGCTGCAGCTTCTGTAGGCTGGGCTGGACGTTCTCCTCCATCCACTCCTCTACAGTACACTGCTGGAAAACTTGCTCCATGGCTGCCTGGAGGTCTTGCACCACAGCATTCCACTTGGAGAGGAGACTGAGCAGAAAGGAGAAGGAAGAAACACTGACACGTGCAGGTGAGCTCTGCCTCAGGGGAGGGTTGCCTTTCTGGCTTTGGAAGGGAGTGCTCTCCTTAAAATGACTTTACAGGAAAAGCATCATCTATTACAAGAGCCCAGAGGACTTGATTTTGTTCAGATGGCAAAAGGTTGATGCTGTTTCTGTTTAAGTACCATTAATCTTAGCACTTTTCTCATGCAATGACTTTTAAAGGACCAAAATGTGAGCTGAGAAAACTACTGTACACATTTTAAGTGTAACTGAAACTCACTGTGAGACTTGTTGGGAATTTAATTCTGGGTTTTATCAGAAAGAGTAGACACAGTTGGATATTCACCTTATCACAGCCAAAAAAATCAGCATGAATTGGCAAAATGTGCAGGACAAGTTGTGAAAAGCACGTGGGGACAGGGAAAAGGGTCTGGCTTTATTCCAGTGCCTGCCTGGAAGCTGGACCGTGGTGAAATCCTACAGCAAGGCTGTACAGCAGCAACTGCACAGACATGGTGGGGGCTTTGGAGACCAATTTTGTACTTGCATTCAAAGAATTGACTCAACAGAAGGCAGGCAAACATAAAATTTGAATCACAGAATGGTTTGGGTTGGAAGGGAACTTTGAAGATCATCAAATTCCAACTTGACCATGTTCTGTTTAAAACCATATTAAGAATACTTAATAGTGTTTGATTCCCACTGATGCTTCTGAGATAATTACAGAAAGAGGCAAGGACTCAAAACTCTTGTATCTGAGTGCCCCAAATATGACAGACTATTTCCCATGTGATACAAAACAAGGGGTGTTACCTGACTGCCTCTGGCTGGAAGTGGTGCATTATTATAGGATGAATAATCTTCCTTTTCCTGTGGTAGGGGCTGAACCAGCCTGTGACATATCTGAAAAGGGATGATGATGGGAGCAGAGTTTGAAACAGCAGTGACATCTGTGTTTGTAGAATGACAGGGAGGTGGCTAAGGCTTTAGCTGAACTTCTGCACAGAGATAATGCTTAAGGAGTAAGTGTATCTAAGTCTATCTATCTTTGGAACTAGCTTGTAAAAGACTGTTCTTGGCAGATTGTAAAAACTGATCATCTGCTGCAGTTTCAGTTTCATTTGAAGCTCCTTTTTTTGTAACTGCACCATTCAAAAAATCCATTTTAACTTTAAATAGCAGTAAAATGTAATTCAGGAAAGAACTAGATATTTGAAATAAGGCAGCACACCGTATTTAGGAATTCTGCTGAAATATTTTAAATTTTCACCTAAATTTTATGTTCTGCTGAGGTGCCAATGATGCCCAAAATGCAGAGCTTGGTGTTTAATCACTTTGCTGGAGTTGTGTCCCACTCTGAGGTGACACAGCTCCAGCTCTGCTGCAGCCAGGCAGAGAATCAACACAAACCTCCCTACCTGTTCCTTTCGAGCAGCTCATCCACAGATGACTTGAGGTAGAAACTCACTTGTGTCACAAGGGTGAGGATATTGCTCCCAGGGAAGGTGCCCACACTTGTGCTGTCCAAAGAGGATTTGTCAGTCTCTGGACTTACCATGCAATGAGAAGCACCTGAATTTTGCAGCTGGAATTTTACCTCATGAAAGTATTGATTTCCAGGTTGGACATTCCCAGGAGCGTTTCCACGTTTTCTTTAACCTGATCAGAGTAGCCACCTGGCAGAAGACAGTGGAAATAAGCAGAAGGAGCCTAAGGAACCAAAATGTTCCTACAAGAGGGGTTTTCTGGAGTACTCTGCATTGGCTCAGCAGTTCTCCTTGGATGAAGACTTTTTGAAAGGTAAAATGGATATAGAAGAAGGAGAAAACACCTGTGGGTGGGAGCAGGAGCACATGGTCTTTCACACAGTTGTCTGGTAAAGCACTTCCCAGCTCTGAGCTTCCCTTTCAGGATGCTGAACATTTCTAGTGCCTTAGTTAACAAACAATGAGCTGTGGGGTTTTATTTGGAAAATAAGAAATGCAGCAAGACAAAAAAACACCCTTCTGTTGGCAACTCCCTGTAAAGAAACCAGAAGCTACAGGAACTATTTTACCAGACAGTGTACTTCCTACATCCATTTTAAGAACAACTTTTACACATAAACAAGATCTAAATCTAAACTAAATTAGTCTCATTTGTGTATCAGTATTGTTTCAAATCAGTTACAAAAGCAATTCAGCTTCTTAAATTTATTTTTGAATATAAGCATAAGGTTGTTGATCATTTGTGGGCTGGAACATTATAAATAATGAGTATACAATGACTATTTTTAAATACTTAGGCCAAGAGGCTTCTCTGCTCCTGTACTGCAAACTGTCATTTACTGTTCATAATTGAGACCACACTCAGATAGTCAAACCACCTCAAAATGTAATAAGCCTGTGCCAGCCTTAGGGCAAGGTCCCTTCCTTCTTGTGCTGGGCATTAGCTGAGAGACAATAAAGTTGTCACTGTACCATTCTTTAGTGCCTGCAGACACACAGCCAGGGATGGAATTGCCACAGGGAGAAGCTCACACAAAACAGAGAAGTGATCATACCTATGTAGAAAAACAGCCATTAATTAGACATTTTACTGTTAGAACATACTAAACATCGGGAAGTTTTAATATTTCAATCACTAAAATTCAGAGAGCTTTAGAAACATCAGTTTCTGTCTCAGAGGCAGGACCTTCTATCTCTGAAACACAAAGTATTCCTGTTTAACTAATAACAGATACAAACCAAATTACTTTCTCAAGGCAAATTAGAAACACAAAGTGGAGTCCAGCTCTGGTATTCCCTTAGACCTCCTGACTTGCATAAAAACTCCTTCATTACATTAACAACTTCTTCTCTCTTATGCAACTTTATTCTATTTGAGTTCATCAGACATTCAGATTTACACACCATGCACTGTCTATAAGCAGTTCTTGGTGGCACAAAGTGCATTCAAGCCTTCAAACACAATCTGCTGGTGGTGGTGTCTCTGAAACAATTGTTGGTGCTGTACCAGCTGACTGGAACTCTGAAATCCACCCTTCATAGTCACTGGGTGAGGCCCAGTGGTGACTGACAGGAAGGACTGCAGGGTTGCAAAGTTCCCTTCTAAATCCCATCCTCCTTATAGCTCTTAGGGAGTTTTGGGGGGGAAGTTTGCTTCCCTGTGCTCCTTGGAACCATTTCCCAGGCTGTCCCTCACCTCTGCCAGCCGGTCAGGGCGATACCTTCAAGGACATCAGGTGGGGTCCTGCTGGCCACTTCCAGCCACTGAAGGTGGTTCTTCAGGTGGTGCCCAATGAGTGTGAGGGACTGATTGACTCCTGTGGCTCCTTTAAAGGCACTTGCAAACCACACCTTGGAGAAGCCACATCTCTGGTACTTCTCTATGACCTGCACTGCAATGACACACAAAGAGACACTCACAGGATGAGTTTTCTCCATTTCCAGCCCTGGCTGAAATGCTGCAGTGAAGAGGAGCCAAGGGCCAGTTCTAACAAGTTGCTGAGCTTCGTCCTGTCCAGTTTTGAGCATCAACAAGGATGGGAGAATTAACACTTTCTCTGAGCAGCCTTTTTGGTGGCTGCCCTCCTATCTGCATGTGCCCAGTTACTGTACTCCATTCCCTTGTATTGCTACAAGGCTAGAAGAACATGTAACAAGCCTGCACAACATCTGACAGCTGATTCTTCTTCCATGCATGTTAAATGCCTGACTGGAGTCTTTAGGGGTTTCCCTTTGAATTCTACAGATGACTGAAGCATTGAAGCTTCTTTTGCAGAGCTGTTCAATACAGGGCTATCTGTTCCCACTGGTTTCAGTGAGAGGAGAGTTAATGTAACAGTGCTTGTGTAAAACCTCTCAATGCCCCATCAGTGATTCCACAGCTCTGTTGAAAAGAATTAAGCAGCAGACAATGCAAGTCCTTCATAGGAGAAACATAAAGAGTAAAAAAAAAATCAATAATAGCAACTATTATGTGAAATCAAACAGCTGTGTTTATGTTATTAAAACAATAAAAAGCAATTTAACAAAAATAGAATTGTTTGGTGTCCAACTAAGGTATGTTTTAATGATACAATTTTGGTCTGGCTCTTTTGCTTAAACAGCTCTTTGCTTCTACCCAGCTCAGCAGAGAAGTACAAACCTTTGTCCTCCACATCCAGGTCTGCTGAGTAGTCCCAGATCATGGGCTGCACCAGCTGTGGGACCCCAGACTCTGGAAGGAACAATGAAAAACAGCCAGTAAAAGTGAGAACTAAGTACAGCCTATTGGTGTAGCAGGACATGACTGGAACCAACTATGCCTTGTCACCAGAATCCTCCATCTACAGCTGAAGTGTCCCTGGGTGTTTTCAGCCTGGACAGGACTTTGCACACACCACGGGCCACAAAGCCCTCAGACATGGTGAAACCACGAAAACGCAGGAGCAGTGACAATTTATCAGAGGTCCACCCCATCCTTAGCTCCTTGCATCTCTCAGTGTACCTGCTGGGTTGAACTGGCAGAGCTGCAAACACTACACAGGAGATTTAAGCTAAATTCAAATGTAACATTCACCCTTTCACTTACAGAGTGCCTGTCTGCACAGAACACAAAGGTGCTCACAGGCCTGCACCTTCTCTGGGTGAGTTTGCCCCACTGGGACAAACATTAGAAGGTGTGAGAGGCACAGGGATTTAGACTTGGACTATGGGCTGTTGTTTTATTTGAGTGTGTAAAAAAAGTAGAATTGATGGCAACCACAGCAGGATGAGTGTTTTAAAGTGTACATGTTCAGAATTGCCCACAGTCACACAGAAAGTCTGTGACAGCCAAGGACTGTTCTCAAGTCAAACAGATATATCTCAACTCTTGTTTTCATGACTTTTTCAGTGACACCAAATCTGCTTTAACTGGCTGTGTAAACCTTTCTGTACAACACAAAACATGTCTCACCCCACTGCTGGTCACACACCTGCCAGTGTTTCCTCACTCATCCCCCTGAGCATGTCATCCCACACGATGGGTGTCACCCTGGGGTAAGATGTGGCCACACAACTGGCAACTGCTTTTATGTGGGCCAAGCACAGCTTCTCTGGAGTGTTGTCTGGCTGCTGCAGCCACTGCTTTGACTCCTCCCCTTCACCAAGGTAGTAAACCTGAAACATCAAGCAAAGAATCCTGACTTCCTGTATAGACAGAGAAAATTAGTTGGACACATGTCCAAGAGCTCCCCATACTCGGTCCATGCAGAGAGTGGATTCAGACCTGTTAACCTGGATGTGCATTTAAACTCTTTGCTCTTTTAGAGCAGGTTTTATCTAACCCACATTTTTCTATATGAATAGCATTTTGCTTTATAAAAGCTTGCAGCTCCTTCTCTAAATCAGTTCCCACACAACAGGATACAAAACACTAAACTAATACCAGTACAGTTCAGTGATCGCAATGAATTCCAGGGATCTGTGTGCCATTAGGATGGTTTTAAGAAACTATGAAAAGGGAAAGAAACTATCAAGATAAAAAATCCAACACAAAAGGACTTACTTTCAGTAACTTGGCCAGAACGAGCCAACATTTGACATCAAACTCATGATTCCTAATGAACAGCTCCAATTGATAACTTTAAATACTCATTTGAGCTAAGCCCAAATGCTGAGTTAGCTTTAAGAAGCTGCTTTCAATACTTTGATGTTACACTTATGTATACAGAAATGACATTCTGTGCTACTGGAACCATTTAGTCTCAAAAAGACTTTTCTACAGGGGCTTGAGTTGCTGTTTTCTGTCCCCAAAATGCCACTGGGAACCACTGAAATGCAGAATCACAGAATATTCTGAGTTGGAAGGGACCCACAAGGACCATTGAGTCCAACTCTCAAGCGAATGGCCAATACGGGGTCTCAGCCCTTACCACCACTCCTCAAAGGAAAACATTCCTGGCCTAAGAGCAGTCCCACCTCGTCACAGCCGATGTGGAGCCATTCCACGCCGTCGTGCAGCGCCATGACCTGGTCAATCATGGCTCTGACCAGCGCCAGCGACTCCTCCCTGTGCGGGTTCAGGGCGTTGGGCAGTGCCGGCACCTCCCGCAGGTGAGAGAACTCCCTGTGCTTCAGCACAAACTGCAAGGCAAAGCAGAGCCTGGGGAGCAGCCACACAACGAGGGGACAGCGGTGCCCTCCTGCCACCAGGGCTCTGAGGACACATGTCCTGCCAAAACTGGGGCTGGCTGTGTGTGAGCCCTGGGAACAGCACAGGGTGGGGGGACACAGCGGCTGCTCCACGGTGCTGGGGGGTCTCTGGGTGAAGGAAATTGTGCAGTGTGGGCCTGATGTCAAACTCTGCAGCTGGCAGGAGCTGGATAATGGGAACACTGGGAATTACATCGGAGATTCCTCAATACAGGATGGTTCAGGTTGCAAGGGACCACAGTGGGGCAGCTGGTCCCACCTCCCTGCTCAAGCAGGACCATCCCAGAGCACAGGGTACAGGATTGTGTGCACAAGGCTCTGGAATATCTCCAGTGAGGGAGACTCCACACCCTCCCTGGGCAGCCTGTTCAGTGCTTGGTCACTGCATAGGAAAGAAGTTTTCCCTTGTGTTCAGGTGGAACTTGCTGGGCATCAGTTCCTGCCTGTTCCTCTTGTGCCATTGCTGGGCCCCTGAGCAGAGCCTGGTCCATGCTCTGCCCCCTCCCTGCAGGCACTGACACACATGGGCAGGTCCCTCTCAGTGTGTCCTCTGGAGGCTGAACAGCCCCAGCTCCCTCAGCCTGTCCTTGTAAGAGAGATCCTCCAGTCCCTTCATCATCCTCATCACCCTGTGCTGGACCTGCTCCAGGAGTTCCATGTCTCCCTTATCCTGAGGAGCCAGAACTAGACGCAGCACTGCAGATGTGCCTCACAGGGCTGAGCAGAAGGGCAGGATGCCCTCCCTGATGCCCCCCAGGACACCCCTGTCCTGCCCAGCCCACCCCCCAGCCCTGCCCTGCTCACCTCCATGTGCCCGAAGCTCTGCACCAGCGGCACCACATCCAGGCCCTGCGCCCGTGCCTGGCCCAGCACAGCCTGCAGCTCCTGGGGGCTGGGGAGAGACATGTCAGTGCCCTGGGCAGGGGAGCCTGGAGGTGCACAGGTACCTGGGGGTGTATGGCAGTGCCTGGGGGTGTATGGCAGTGCCTGGGGGTGCACAGGTACCTGGAGGTGTATGGCAGTGCCTGGGGGTGCACAGGTACCTGGGGGTGTATGGCAGTGCCTGGGGGTGCACAGGTACCTGGGGGTGTATGGCAGTGCCTGGGGGTGTATGGCAGTGCCTGGAGGTGCACAGGTACCTGGGGGTGTATGGCAGTGCCTGGGGGGTGCACAGCAGTACCTGGGGGGCACACAGCAGTACCTGTGGGGCACACAGCAGTACCTGTAGGCGTGTGGTGCCCGCAGTGGCTCCAGTGGCCCCGCATACGGGAAGGTGTCCTCATACTCCAGCAGCAGCCCGGTGGCACCCAGGGCTCGGCACAGCGGCAGCACCTGCGGCAGGGATGAGTCCTGCTGGCCTGTGCCCTCCTCACCTGGGCCAGGGATATCCAGGACCTGCTCCCTGTCCCCCCTCACCTGTCCCCTGTCCCCCCCTCTCTCATTCCCTGTCCCCTGTCCCCCCTCACCTGTTCCGGGTCCATCCCCCTCACCTGTCCCCTGTCCCCCTCACCTGTTCCAGGTACGCCGCCCGGGGTGCCGCGCCCTTCAGGTCCAGGTGCACCAGGCGCCGCCGCATGCTCCGGCCTCGATTGCTTTGGGCTGCCGCCGCCGCCCCCGCCTCACCGCGCCCTCCCGCCGCTCCCGGCCCCGCCGTCCCCTGTCCCGTGTCCCCCTGTCCCGTGTCCCGGCTCCCCGCTGTCTCCTGTCCCCGTGTCCCGTCTCCGCCGCTCCCGGCCCTGTGTCGGGCCCTCCCGAGCGCGCTCCCCTCAGGCAGGCCCGGCAGGCCCGGCCAGGCCCGGCCCGGGCAGGGCGGGGCGAGGCGCGCCGAGCGCATCGCTGAGCGGGCCGAGGAGGAGCGATGGCCCCGCAGCGGCGGGCGCTGCCCCGGGGGCCCGGCCCGGGGACGGGAACGGGAATGGGGACAGGGACGGGAACGGGAACGGGAATGGGGACAGGGACAGGGCCGGGGCCGGGCCGCGGGGGCCGCCGGCACAGCAGGTACCGGGCCCGGGGGGGCCGCGGGGGCGGGCGGGGTGTTTGTAAATAGTGTGTGAGAGTGTGAGTGTGTGTGTGTGTGTGAGTGTGTCTGTCTGACTGTGTGTGTTTGTGACTGTGTGTGTGTGTCTATGACTCTGTGTGTCTGTCTGTGCTGTAACCCCAGGCCCGCACTGTGCTCCCCCCGCAGCGCCAGGAAGGGCCGGGCCCGGCCCGACCCGCGGGCCCCGTGGATGAAGGCTGCCATCGTCATCCTCTGCACGGCCGGCCTCGGCACCACCGCCCTCTGGAGCCTCCTGCTCGGCCGGGATGGGGTCCCCGGGGATGGGATACCCCGGGATGGGATACCCCGGGATGGGGTCCCCGGGGATGGGATACCCCGGGATGGGGTCCCCGAGGATGGGATACCCCGGGATGGGGTCCCCGAGGATGGGGTCCCCGAGGATGGGATACCCCGGGATGGGGGCCCCGAGGATGGGATACCCCGGGATGGGGTCCCCGAGGTGCTGGCACATCGCAGCGACACCCTGCAGGAGAAGTTCGTGCAGATCCCCTGCTCGCAGGACTACGACAGCCACAAGCGCTTTGAAGGTACCCGGGCAGGGCTGTCCCAGCTGGGGGGGCTGTTCACAGGGCCCTGATACCCTCCCTGAGCCCCTGCAACCAGTGCTGGGCTGTGAAACGCCTCTTTCCAGCAACCTCCTGCTCACCGTGTCTTGCTAAAAGCCCCAAATGTTCGTGCCCCTTTGGGCCAGCCCAGAAGTCCTCCTGAGCTGTGGACTTGTGGTCTTGCCCGCCCCATCAGTTCTTCTTCCCATCTCAAGGAAGGCAGGAACTCCAAGGATATCCAGGAAGAGGAAGGAATGTGTTCCCTGTCCCTGGGAGCAGCAGCAAGTGCTGATTGCAGGGGGAGGTGTGAGCTCTTGGCTTTGTGAGGATGGTTGACCTGCTGGGGACAGCCCAGGAGGGACAGAGGAGAGGCATCTTGTGTCTGTATTTTCATTTTCTAACCAGGTGTTGGCTTGCTGCTGCTTCTTAATTTATGGGATTGGTTTGGGGTGTTAGCAGATGTTTTTAGGTGCATTCCCCTGCCCTGTGCGTTCAGCAGCAGATCAGTGGTGGCAGAAACGGGAGCAGCTGTTAATTGGTTAATTGAAGGCATGCTGTGCTAATGAACTCTGCACTTGGCTCTTTCCCCACGCGGGGGTGGTGATGAGCTGTGACAGCGCAGAGAGGCACCCAGGGAGGGTTTCGGTCACTGCCCAGCTGGATCCGGCTCTGGAGCCACTTTGGGAAGGGGTTTCTATCACTCAGTAGCTTCTCCTTCTCAGTCTTTACCCTGCCTGTCTTCTCAGCCTTTACTCGGTGCCAGCAGAGCCCCTCAGCTCACAGCAGAGAGGGTATTGGCAGAAAATACACTCAGCTCAGCTTTTCTGTTCCTTTACATCTACATATGGATCTTCCCCAGGAAAGTGCTAGGTACGACATCCCGAGGTGGCTCAGAACTGATCTTACTTCTCATTGCCTGAAGACTGCTGTGGGCCAGACCTCTCATTCCATAAGAACTTTCATATATTCTTCACCTGAAAGTCTTACTGCTGGCTTTTTACTCCTGGGAGCTTTTAAAATTTCATGTTAGATTCCTTAGCAATGATTTTTAAGAGGCGTTTTTATCAAACACACCCAAGCTGTGTGCTTCAAGACACTTTTTTGTGCAAAGTCTCATCTGAAAACCTGCCCTCCGGGTGGTTGAAGTGGTCTCAGTGGGTTTTTTTCCTTGCTCTTTGTGTTCCAGGGTGCACTCCCAGGAAGTGTGGAAGGGGAGTGACTGATGCCATAATCACAAGGGAAGAAGCTGAAAGAATCCGTAGGTAATTTTTCTTTTAGCTCTAACTTTTACAGGCACTTCCTTGAGTGACACTGTGCCAGGCTTTGGGGTGTAGCACAAAGCTCATTAGCTTAAGCAGGATGGGTTAAAAGGGTTAAAACACTAAATTTTTGCTTTTAAAGCCATTCTCCATTGTTGCTGTAGTGAAGGCAGTTCTTTCACAGAGTCTCTGAGGGGCAGGAGTGCTTCACTGTAAAAAAGGGAAAATGAATTAAATAAGTTTTAAAGGATTTTCACTTGCCTTCCTCTTCCATTTGGCCTTTAAAAGCAGAACAAAACAACAGAAGCCTCCGTTCAGCAGAGTCTTTCTGGGTGATTAGGAGCTGGTGCTGACCCTGTAGCCCTCTGTGAACACTCAGGGGTGTGTTTTAATCAAACAGGAGGGGGCAGAGCCAAATTGTGCAGTCAGAAAAGTTCTCAGGCTCTCTGAGTGTGATCTGCACTCGATAATCATGTGAGTGGGGAGTGTCAGTGATGCTGGAAGGGATGTGCAGCTCCTGAGTGCTCTGCTCACTCTGTGGTTCAGTTCACTTGGGCTCCTGATGGTGAATTTCTGCACTGTACAGGTTTATTTGTGCTGCTCCCAAGAGTAAAGATCTGGGGGTTTATGTTTAATTCTGCTTGGCCAGAATGTATTTAAACAATAATGTTTTGGAGGGTATTTTGGGGGTTTGTGGGAGGGAGCTGCAAGCTCAGAACTGTTCTGCAAAATAAATACTGTATTTTCATGACAGGCTGCAAGGGTCAGTTTCAAATAAATGGGAGCTTGTATTAACTCAGTTGGAGAGTTCCTCAGCTTACTGAGGAGTTAGGTGTTGTAAATAAGGATTAAAGGACAAAGTAACCAGACTGCAGTTCTCATCTGAGATTGTTGTTTTGCCTGCAGAATAGCAGAGAGGGGACTGTCCTTGGGAGGATCTGATGGAGGGGTGAGCAGTGTCCTGTTACTTTCTACATTCTTTTACTGCCAAGGCAAGATTATAAATGCATTTTTTGGGGTCGAGGAGATGGAGACTTTTTCCTTCTGTTCAAACTTGGGAAAAAAATGTGTTTGGCAAGTTATCTGCCATTAGTATTTCTGTTAGCATGTAACTCCTGACTTCTGCATTTCCTTGAATTCTGTTTAGTTATTTGTAGCACCTCTCTTGAACTGATTTTCTCTTCATCTGGAAACAGTTACTGTACCAAAACTGCAAAAGTTTGGCTTCTGGAACTAAATTATAGTGATTCACAGCATCATGTAAAGACTGGGTTTGTGTATTGACAAAAAAAGCCATGTAATGACTTAAGTAGAGCTTGGAATAATAATAATCTTTAAATGAAAACAATCCCACTGGTCTTTAACAAGCACATTTATTTTGTTTCCCCTTTGTTCTCTGAATGTTTTTGTGTATGAACAGAAACTGTTTCTTGAGTATTTGCAAACACAGCCACTTCTTTAGGCCTCAGCTGAATTAGGGTGTGTATTAGCAGAAAAGGAGAAGGGTTTCAGTGGAGAAAAATAAGACTTTATTGCCCTTGTGAGTGCTGAGAAGACCTGCAAAAGACATAAACCAAGAAACTTAAGCAGTGCTGCCCATCTCAAACAAAATGTTTATAAGATTTAACAGTCTGTGTTCAGTTCTCTTGGGGTCCCTTGGAGTTTTTCACTTCTGTGGTTGCATAATTTGCCACTTTGCCTGGATTGCTCTGCCCATGGGGACCCCCAGCTTGGCTCCTGTCCAGTGGGTTTCCTCCCCTCTTCTTTTGGGACCCACATGTGATTTTTCATTGCACTTCCACGAAGAGGGGTTAGAAGGGCAAGGTATAACCCAGACAGCTTCATGGATTTGGACCACAGAAAGCTGTTGTCCAGCTGGGGAAACGGAGGCAGAGAAAGCTTGGAAAATACGTGAGGGAGAGTTAAACTGCTGAGCTGGCTTAGTTGGACAACAGGCCAGAGCAGCAGACAACTATAAATCCAATCCACCATCTGTGTTATTTTGGAAGCATCAATGTGAGTTTTTAAGGGGAGGGAAATGAAGGAGAGGGGAAGGTGGTTCTATCACTGCAATAAAAGAAATCTCCTGAGAATCTGATGTCCATGGAGAGGTCTGGGCTCTGAGTCAAGCCTTCCCCTATCTCATCCTCTGTAAATGTGAGGAAGTTCCTGTGTGCTGTCAATCCTTGGGGAAAGGTGCAAGAACAAAGCTTGTAGTATTGCACTGAGGCCTTACCCAAAACAGTGGATAACACTGAAAAGGTGTTAAAAACAAGAGCTGAGCAGTGTTTTGGGGAGATCAGAGAATGGTTTGGGTTGAAAAGGACCCTAAAGCTCATCCAGTTCACCCTGCCATGGGCAGGGACACCCTCCACTACCCCAGGTTGCTCCAAGCTGGACACTTCCAGGGCTGGGGCAGCCACAGCTCCTCTGCCCATCCTGTGCCAGGGCCTGCCCACCCTCCCAGCCAAGAGTCATGTTCAGGAGAAGCCTTTAAATCCAATCTCTTCACCTAATTTCCTTTGTACCCCTTCCTTCCATTCCTTTTCCAGTGTCCCAGCTGGTATTCCCCAAGCCATGGAGTGACTCCTTTCCAGCAGTGCTGTCTTGGCTCTCAGGTATCCTGAGCTGCTGCTGGGTGTGTGCTGACAGGGTTTACATGAAACTGGCTTTCTTCATGGGAGCCTTTCATCTTTTCCAGTCTCTTCCCTGCATAGCATACAGAATGTTCTGAGCCTTACTTCATCCAGCTGCTTTGCTTGTCTGCTCTCAAGCTCCAAGCCACTTGGATTAGGTCTGGCTTATTGCTTTAATTTGGAGTGTCTGGATAATTTTGTCCAATTATGCCTGTTGTTCTAAGACTAATTTTTTTCCTTTAAAATACCTTAAGTAACTCCTTGTTGCTGTTCAATTATTTTTTACTCTGTCTTTAGTCCTTTTGATCACTATTCCAAATAAAAAATCTACAGGTTTCTCCTGGGGTACAGACTGCATTTTCATTCCCTTCTTGACCCCTTTTTAAACAACATGTCTGGTTTGGGTTTTTTTGTGTCTGTCATACTTGTTGTATTTTGAATTCACAGAGGTGTGTTTGTGTCTGTTTGTCTGGATATCATTTATTAATTTACAGACCTAAACTTGCAGTTTGTGATGCTGTCAGTTCTCTCCTCCCTTTGTTTGCTGCTCTTCCCTTGAGTGCTGAAGCACAGCACAAAAACTTGTCTCCTGTTCCATCTTTTTCTGTTGACAAAGTCCTGACAAACATCTGAATTATTGAGGCCTTCCAGGAGCGATGCCCCAGTTGTCATGCTGAGCTCTCTTACCTTCCTTTGTAATTTTCCCTGGATTTATTTTTATTTACACACACGCAGAGGGAGGCTGGAGGAGGCCTTGGTAACTTGCAGCAGAATCCAGACAGGAGCATCTTCTCCACTAATAAGCTGCTTTCCCTTTTCCATCAGTCTCTGTAAAGTTGTTTTATACTCTGTTCCTTATTCACAGAGTGTGAATTCCATTAGTTCTCTTGATGTTTGCCTCAGTTCAGGTTTTTCTTCATATCAGTAATGACATTTCCCTTTTCAACCTTCTGTGACTTTACAATTCTTCCCTGCCTAATGTTTTCCTGCACACACCCCTGCCTGCATTACCCCTCCAGTCCTGACTCATTCTTCATGTCCCTGTAGGTGCTGCTGTCACAACAACTCCCTGCTGTGAATGAAACAACTCATTTGCTCTCAGGCCTAGTGGCATTTATTTAGAAGCCCCAGAAAGGGAGTCCCTTGCAGGGGAGACTTAAATTGGTGACTCAACAGCCTGTGCAGCTGTGATGCCAGGCCAGGGTTGTGCTGTGTGCCCACCACCCAGTGGTCCTGCCCACTGTGCCCCTCTGTTTCAGTGCTCACAGTGCTGCCAGCTCTGCCCTGTGCAGGGAGAACAGAAGGGCTCTGCAGAGGAGGTGTCCTGCTCACAGCTCTCCAGGCTGCAGAGTGTTCCTCCTTCCTAATTAACCTCCTCATTGCACCTAGGAAAGCCATACTTGGGAGGAGTGCAAGAGCACCTGGGTGGGTGTCTGTCACTGCCCTCCCAGCTCTGTGCTGGGGGGATTGGCTGGGCTTATCTCCAGGAAGCTGGAGGGCAACTGGTTTTGTCCAGTGTGTATCTGGTGTAAATCTGTGCTGGGCTCTGTAGCCAGATATTCCATTTAAGTTCCACAGCAGTGACCTGTAGCTCCAGCAGCCTGAGTGATGTGTAAATCACTGCTTAGCCTGGTGTCTCCTAATTCACCAGTGTGACTTCTGAGAGGCATTGCCCTGAGACCACAACCACTGTGTGTCTGCTCAGGATTCAAGGTGGGATTGTCCTGGCAGTCTGTGCAAGGCTCCCTGCAGTGACCCCAGTTTTGGTGCTGTCCAGGAGTTGGGGGCCATGTGGAACCTCCACTGCTCTTTCCTCTTCCCAGCTGGAGTGTGTGAGCATTCCCCCAAGAGCAGTGGGGTCTATTTTGAAAGCTGCAGCTCCTCTCTAGACATGTAGAAGTAAGTTTTTATCATTTTTCTCTTGTGGGTAGTGTGTCTGCTGTTTTCTTTCCAAGTAATCACTTAAAACCTTTTATGGGCTGGAGGAGTTGGTGTGGATGCGAATAGGTATTTAATGGTTGGCAATCCCTTTTAGGGAGGAACAAAGGAAGGGCTTGTCATGCTTTCCAGGATGGGAAAATTGATCCTTTTTGCCACATGCTGAAAAGTGCTGGGTACTTGCATGTTCTTTTGGAATCCTTTTAGCAGTGAGAGGGTGGAGAGTGTGGGACTAACAATACTGAATGTTTGAAAGAACAGGTATTTGTCCTTCATAATTTTTTTAAAGAAGTTCTATTTCCTTCCTATAAAAAGTTCTGTAGCCCTGGATATGGGGGCAGTTGTGTCAAACAACCTCTTCAAACGGGTGTAGGTGTGTGTTTGTCATCTTTAAATATACTTTTTAGAGCTTTCAGCCTGGGAACGCTGACCTGAAATGCAGGCTGACCCTGCTCAGATAGCTGGGCTTGAAATAACCAAGGTTTTCTTCTCAGTGTCAGAAACGATGCTGAAAATGTTTAATTTTCTGAAATGGCAGTGGCCAAAATCAACGTGTTTTGGTTTCTTTCCCAGGTAGCTGTTAAACAAATGTTTCTGTGCTCATCTGTAAACAATCCCTGTCTGCCATTCAGTTGTTTCCTCTGTTTGACAAAACCCCAAGGAATATTCTTTTTTTAAAGTCTTCATCTGGCTTTTCTAGGCTGGATATCATAGCTATTACCTGTTCAGCTATGAATACCTGCAGTTCTTGGGGGGTGTCTCTTACTGATTCACTTGGTTAGTCTGGATCTTCCTAACTGTAATCATCTGGAGCTTGAGGAGTGGGAAGAAATGGGTGAGTTTGAAAAGCAGGTGGAAAGAGCTAAGGAGGCAATTTGGTTTTAAATTAAATTCATCTGTTCAACCGTGTCTTGCTACTTCTTATAATCTACTTTAGGATGGTCACAAACATATTTTTGAAGCTACACAAGCTGTGGCTTGTAGTTTTGTACAGAAGGAGAAACCAATAAATGCAAGTATCTTGCCTCTGAAGCTCGAGCAAAGCTTATTACAAGAGCTGCTCTTGCAGGAGTGTGAAATTACTTGTTTTCTTCACAGTTCCCTGAAACTTTTGGGCAGCTCTGGGAGGGGGAGGTCTGGAAAGCTCATTCTGTGTCCACTTGAATAACTTGTAACTTTATGTATTTTTCAAGGGGTAGGTAAGATTTTTTGGGTGGGTTTATTAACAAAAAGGTTGTTGCTGTCCCTTGCCAAAGGAGATGTCAGTGGGGCTCCCCTGGTTCAGCTCTGGAGCAGCTGGGGCTGCAGAGGGATGCTCTGAGTGTGTTGCTCCATCACAAATGTTAATATTGCTGGGATTTTGTCAGAAGAATGTGAATGGCATGAGGTGCTGCTTCCAAACAATGCCACATTCCAAGCAGAGTGCTTGGGCCTGGGTACTGTGTCTCAAGGGTGGCATTATCTCTGTGGCAGGCAGGTTAATTAACTGTTGCTATTTGATATTTCCAGTATTAAAAAATAAAAACAAGGCTGCTATTACTCATCACTTCAATACTGTTAACTGATGCAAAACAAGCATGTATTTTGTGGACAGCAAGGCACACATAAAAGTGTTTTATTGAATGCAGAAAAGTATTTTAGAGTCCTTTCCACCCTGGCAAATCTGAATACTAATCTTTTTAGCTTGTCTGCAGCTCAGCAGAAGACTTTGGCTTGAATTGGATGAAGAAATGGATTGAATTTTCATATGTAAAAACTTTTCACTCTGTGGTTTTCTTTTCCAGCAGTTTAGAAATTGAGGAAAAGAAAGTTTGGCTCTAGTAAGCCTTAGAATTCTAATTGTTCTTTTAGACAACCTTTTAAATGTCTGTATTAAATATGAGAAGTATACAGGAACTCAGGGTGAAGGAGAAGTTTTAATAACAAATGCTGGGCAAGGTAAATATTAGTGCTGCTACTTGAGCACTTCACAAATACTGGAAAGGGAAATATCTTTGAGGAGTCCTGGAATAGAGTATTTTACCCCTAGCCTATGGAGGGAGACCCTGGCAATTCCCTGCCAGGTTTGAATAGCTTTTTTCACACTGCCTTAATAGTCTGTGCATACAGACAGTGATTTGGGAGAGGTTTGTAATTGTCAATATTATACTGTGCACCCAAATGCCAGAAAGGAATATTTTCCCTTGGGAGGCTGTGCAAAGTGAGTGCCAACTTGGGACACTTCTTAAAGGTCATAGTTGAATAATGATAAAACCTTTTCATGCTCATTTTTCTTTCTGTTTCCTTTCCCAGGCATCAATTTTGGACTTGCACTCCGGAGCTCTTTCCCTGGGGAAGCATTTTGTTAATCTGTACAGGTAAAAAGGGGGCTGTGGCTTCCTGCCTCTTGTTCTCCCCCCCCTTCCCTGCCCAGAATTGCTCAAGCCCTGTGGGCTGGGATTAGTGATGAGAAACTGGAATTTGCTTGGATTCCCCACAGTTTCCATGAGCTTTTGTGGCATGAAAACTGATCTTTTGTTGAACTGGGCTCTTTGAAAGGTACCATTATCTTCATTTTGATGTTCTTGCACGGTAAATCATAGTATTTTTTCACAGTTGCAGTCTAGTCTGTCAGCAGTGAAAGAAATCAGGGAGGCTGACCTCTTGAAAACTTGAATCCATGTGCTTATTTCATGGTGTGGGAAGGGCCTGTTTTAATGCCTGGGGAATTCCATTTGCAGCTGCAGCATTTTGACCCTTTCATCTTGTAGCATTGAATCTTTAGCAGTGCTTTTGGGCATCCTGGTCAGATGCATTTGTAGGATTTTTGTGTTGTGTTTTCCCTTTTGGACAGTGGGTGAAGCACAGTGGGCTGTGCATCTTGGTGTTACTCAGGCAGTGGGATTCAGCAACTCCTCTTTTAGCTGTTGTTTCATCTTTCAGGTACTTTGGGGACAAAATTCACGACATCTTCACAGAAGAGGATTTTGCACTCTATCGGTAAAGATTTTCAATAATTGCTGAATGGACCCCAAGACAGAGCTTTATACTTTTGATTTTTTGCAGAGTGCAGGTTGGGAGGGGATTGTCCTTGATGTTCATACACACACTTGATTTTGCAGCTCAAAACAGTGACCTGTTTAGAAGGAAGAGAAATAAAAGCCGCTCTTGAGCAGAGCTGCATTAGCCATGTCAGGACAGCTTTGATGCTGTAAATGTAATTTCAAAGGGTAAAGCAGGGAGTGGAAGGACTTGAGATGAGTGATGTTGTGGCTGGAGAGGCAGAGCATGGTG
The DNA here is from genome assembly GCA_035221455.1 of Xenops minutus. Lineage (NCBI taxonomy): Eukaryota > Metazoa > Chordata > Aves > Passeriformes > Furnariidae > Xenops > Xenops minutus. The sequence continues at coordinate 8,418,941 of JAWWEE010000041.1, read as the reverse complement.
CCCCCAGAGGATGAAGTAGCTCTGTAATGGAACATCTCATGCTCTCAGCTCTGCTGTAGCCCTGCTCACACACTCAGTGAAGACAACAAACCCAAGGAGTTCCATGTGGCCAGAGTTCAGGAACAAGACACAAGGAAGCTTTAGTTATGCATTTCAGGTGGTTTCTCAGAATTTACAATGTCCCTGCTTTGAGCACTTTAGCTTTTTATTGTCTTTTTTTCCTTGCCCTTGTGAAGGAATCTCACCTCCCTCTAGTGGTGGGGAGGAGTGTGAAATAGTCAAATAGGTTTATTAGTTTTATTAAAATAGTAATTAATAGTATTCTAAAATATTAATCACTTAAAGTTTATTTCTATTTAACAACTGGTTTTTAGATACCATTGTCCTTACAGATTAACTCCTTTAAAATGTGTTTACTTCTGGTCCCAAATTGGCAAAAATGACATGGTTCCTTATCATTGAACTTTGCATAAAGAAAATATACCATTTCTATTTCACATTAACAGAACCATTCAATTTTTCAATAATTTTATGAATTCATGCTGTGAGAAGAGACAGCTGCTTGGGAATATCAATATTCCATTGGGATTTCATGCCAATATAGGGGATGTTTCAGTCTGCTGGATATGAAACAAATACAAAATATATTGTTAAATTCTTCTGTTTGTATTAATGGCAGTACTTTAACACAGATTGTAGTACTTTATGGCCTTAATGAATGATTTTATGCTGTTCTTGGGAGCATTTATTTATCTTCATTACTTTCCCTTACCTACCAAGGTCAGTTTAAAAATACACTCTTGAGAGAAATAACTGAATATAATTCATGTCTAAGTGTTACTGATTGCAAGGATACCAGATCTGAGTAGGCATCCTGAGCCAGGAGGATGGTTTCTAATTGTCTCTATCAAAATCACGTTGCTTCAGAATCAATTATGGTTTCTAGTGCTTTAACCACCATCTGCCAAGGCCATCACAGCAATTCCTCTGGTGTCCCTTAATTTAGATGCATCTTTATCCAGGAGAGACACCTTTAAATCAGGATGTTTGGGGTAGGGGTTGCCTCCAGCAGCAAACAGCCCCATCAGAGGTTTATTCCAGAAACCTTACACCTTGGTAAGGGAGAGACACAGAGCACAGGCAGAGCTGATACTTTGCTTTATCCCTGAGTTTGTTCTGCATGTTCTCTTTGTGTTCAGGCTCTCTGGCTGGAGATCAGTGCCTTGTGTGCTCCAGCTGCCTCTGGGGCTGTTCCTGGGAGGAGCAGTGGGGCTGAGAAGAGGGATAACAGGGGAATGGTGTGGATTGAACTCTGAGTGTTCCTGG
>JAWWEE010000041.1:8405419-8415925 GCA_035221455.1 Xenops minutus | reverse complement strand
GTGTTCCTGGGAGGAGCAGTGGGGCTGAAAAGAGGGATAACAGGGGAATGGTGTGGATTGAACTCTGAGTGTTCCTGGGAGGAGCAGTGGGGCTGAAAAGAGGGATAACAGGGGAATGGTGTGGATTGAACTCTGAGTGTTCCTGGGAGGAGCAGTGGGGCTGAAAAGAGGGATAACAGGGGAATGGTGTGGATTGAACTCTGAGTGTTCCTGTCACTGTGCTTCAACCCCACTTGGCAGTGGCTCCCAACTGTACCTTACAGAACCTTTTAGTCCCTTATGCTGCTGCATTAAGCTGGCAATTTTCAATCTAGTGAACTTCTTTTCTCTTAAATTTTATGTTCCTTGACTTCTGGCCACTTCACTGGCTTGTTTTATTTTCTTGCTCATCACTCTGACTCCCAAATAGATTCCAGTAACTCTTTTTACAGAACCTGGTGCTCATGTGCTCCTTTCATGGAGTTCTGTTCTGCCTTTCCCCAAGTCTGGCCTGTGCATTTGGATATTATCCAGTGTCTCTGTGCAAATGGACCAGGCCTGCTGCTCCCAGACCTGGGGGGGAATAATTTATTACTAATCTTGCTGTCTGGGTGCTGTATTTGTGCATTTATTCCTGTGGCAGGGCTGTGTTAGTTCATCTGCTCAGGGCCAGGGTACCCTGGGCAGCCTGAATGACAGAAGAGCTGCTGTGTGTATGGAAACAAATGCTTATATTGTCCAGCATAAAGAAGTCTTTTCCTTGCAGCCATAGTACTCTAGAACTGCCCCAGCAGTTTTTGGTACGTGGGGGACCCAGGAAAAAGCCTGGAGAGGGAGTGGGGCAGGATCAGGAAGGAGGGAGGTTCCTGCTGCTTCTGGGTCCCTTCTGGCTGTACCAGATCCAAGGGAGCCAGAGTTCCTGGGCTTATTCACTCCTTCCCTCATAGCACTTTTTAAGCTGAAATTTGGCTGATCTTGTCACTTGATTTCCACATGAAGTACAACGTGTTTGTCCTTAAATATTTTGCCAATAGCCTACATAGGCTGCCTGGGGCAGCAGGGAAGGGAGTGGAACGAAAAACTTGCACTCACGATATTGCTAAATGCTGAAATGGCCAGGTCAGTGGAAAACAGGCTGTAAAGAAGAGTTTTTATAGGCTGAGAAGTAACTTTATTATACCTCAATGACTCGATTCTACTTTTCAAAGCAGCTATGTGCTGTATTTTGGGAGAAAACGAGACAAAGATTTGAAGAGACAGGATTAGATCTTGAAGTCCGGTGTTTTCATTTCATTTCATCTCGCCGTGTTATTGCATTCTTTGCTGGTTTTTACATTCCCTCCAAGCTGAATGAATACTAGCTGAGTGTGTTTACTGGCATTTGCCAGTGCTATTCCTCATTAAGCACAAATCTCTTCTCTTTAAAGTGCTGGGGACTGAGCTAAGGATGGCAGTTCTAGATGGCTCTGGCTGCAGAATGCCTGGTGCTGCTATAGAAGCAGCTCCCTATAACAGCACATATGTGATTATTAATTTTCTATTTTGATAATCCTAAAATCCCTGAAATAAACTAAAATAAAAGACCTGTTCTGTTCTTCCCCCAAGAAACACAGGGAAGCCAAGGTAGAAATACTTTGAATATTTACAAATAATTGGGAAAGACAATTTGCATTCATTTTTAAAGAAAATCTGGTTATAATACCAATACATATGTGGACCAAGAACCCTGAGTTTCCTGGTGCTAGGGACTTCATCAATTGGGTTAAAATCAGTCTAAAAGCAGTTGAAATTACCTTTATAGAGGGACAACTTTACAGTTGCTTTCTTTGGATTAAAAATACCTGTGTGAAAGACTTTAATGTTCTCAGCAGTTGATAAACAATAAGGAAAACATCCTGCAAACCTGAGCCACAGGGGACAAACAGCTTTTTGTCCTTGATATTCTGAGAACCAAAAATCCCAAAGCAACCAACCCTAATCCAAAATACTTTTTTTGCTGTGGTACATCACCTTTAGTTAAGGCAAAAGCAGAGAGTGTGGGTATGGGTTCCCCATGATTTATCAGCCGAGGAAGATGCTTGGGAATGAAGGAAAAGCCAGAAGAGCAGGAGGTGTCACTGAGCATTCTGTGCTGGCTGTGTTCTTTGCAGGGATGTGAGACAGAGGATTCAGCAAAGGATTGCTCAGGTGTTTGGGATCAGCTCTTCCTCCCTCTACCTCACCAAGCCCACCTTCTTCTCCAGGATGAACAGCACAGAGGCCAAGACAACCCACGATGAGTACTGGCACCCCCACGTCGACAAGGTGAGGGGGAGGCTGGGCTGGGCTGCAAACATCTATTATTAGATCACTTTGGAGGCATTCTGCATTAAACAATCAGTCAGACATGTCTGAAAACTGGTGATTGTAAAAATCCTTCAGGGGATGAGCCTAATGGGAGATAAGTGAGTTTTAGGAACACAGGCCATTACATCGCATTTAATTCTATTTTCTCTAATTTGGTTTTGCTGGGATTAATAAATTGGGAGAATGACTGCTTGGGAATCTCTTGAGCCAGAAATATTGATTAAATTGCCCTGAATTTCAGCCAGGTCTGGCAGGAGCTGTTTCACAGTGGTCAATTGATCACTGTTGATAGTTGATCTGGGCCCATTGCTAAAGGCTTAACATTTCTATTTCAGTTATCTGTGAATGGAGGCTTTTTTTACTGTATGTGTTTCAGTGGGGATAGAGTACCCTCTTTCAACAGTTCAGTGTTTTGTTCTTTTTAGAATGGAGCTATGTGACTTTGAACTGCTCAGCCTTTTATCTCTAAGCTCAGAGCTTAATACTGTGCATTTCTGAGGAGATTTGCATGATTTGGTGTTAATTCCTGAATTTAACTGAATTTCAACCCTTCTTATCATGGAGGCAGAAGCAGCTTAAATGCAGGTGATACCTGGCACAGCTGTGGCTTCTGCAGTCCCTGGTACAGCAAAGGCAAGGGCAGCTTTTGGCTGCTTCTGCTTTAAAAAGCTGTGATGTCACCAGTGGATGGGACTGGATTCAGTACCAGAGCCTGGAGGGATGATTTTGAGCTCTTTTGACTAGTGCTGGTAGGAAGTGGTTGTTGGGAGAGGTTGTGCTGGTGGGATTCACTGAAATTGCAGCACCTCCCACTTCCAAGAGACACAAAAGCCAGTGATCCTGGTTGTGTGGAGTGCAATAAATTCCCTGATTCCTTACAGTTTTTCCAGTTTCAGGGAATCACATTTGACTGCCACAAGGGGAGAGAAAGCACTGAATTTCAACAGCTGATGCCTATGTTCTCCCCTTTTTTATTTCAGCCCCCCAAAAGTGTATTTTAGAATTTCAGGCTCTGATTTATTACTATAAGGAGATTTGTGCCTGCACAAGCATTAAGCTTGCCAATATTCTCTTTATTCCTTTCTGCATGTGTTTTGCTTTGGGAAAGGAATAAGGTGGTTGGATAACCTCACAATTAAGTGTTCCCATGTAAATATCTCCTATAATGTACCAGTTATTTGGTCATTTAGAAGCAAATAGATTTCCATGGAGAGAATTTTTTTCCTTTGATTCTATGCCCTGACATCCTGAGCGTGCCTGGACATGATGGACAGCAGGGGAGATGTTTTGCTGTTTTTCTCCTTCTGTTTTGCCCAGGATTTGTTGATCTTGCAGGCTGTCTGTTCAGGGAGCAGATCAGTTGATTTGCCTTGGCTTTTTCTAACCCACCCTCAGCTTCCAAACAACAAAACAAAGAGAAAATATGCTCTCTGAAACTTGGAATGCATAATTTGAACCTTAATAGTGTCTACACTGAATAATTGGGTTGTCTGATTTATGAGAGTGGTTGGACTCATGATCCTGGTGGTCTTTTCCAACTTAAATAATTCTTTGAGTCTCTGAAGAGATAATTATCCCAGTTGGGACAGCTACCAAACACCTTGTTCAGAATCAGAAACAGTTTGAACAGAGACTAAATAGGATGAAGTTGTATCTTCACAGGTTGCCTTCAGTGCAGTCAGTCTGGCTTGTGTTTTACTTTCTCCAACAAAGTTTCCTTTACCCCTTCCAGATTCCAGTTGAAAGCAAGTTAAAAAAAATTCATTGGTATTGATCTGAGGTAGGAAGTACTGCCCAGTTAAGAGCATTAATGCCCTTCTGTGGCTCCAGAGCAAGTGTGAGCACAAGGAAGTTGAAGAAACATCAATAAAACTTGGCAGTTTGTTGGATGCTTTTGTGTTGTATTGTTATTTATTCTCCTATGGAATGGAACAAGTCACTTTGTTTAATTACTGTGCAGAAATACAGTGAAGGTTACTCCTAGAAGACATCAGGTTTTTTTCCCTTGTCTCTTTCCAAAAGAAAGGTAAAATTAAGCCTTTGAGAAAGGAATCCAATATATTTTCTGTTTCAAAGTCTGACACCTGTTATGAAGATTTTGGCTTCTTGGAGCACAAATACCCCTCTTGCTTTTTCCCCTGTGTTGCTGAGTCTATTGCAATGATATTTCTAATGTGAATCTCCTTGGTTTTGAAGACTTGTAACTGCATGATGGAGCAGTACAGATTTACTGTGTCCATGTGAGGCTTTGGTTTTGTTTTGTTTTCCCCTAAAATTTATGTGGTTTGTAGTTACACAGGAATGGAAACCCTGAAATGAGCCGGATGAGTCATTTAATCTTGCTGAGTTTATAGGCATATAAATCAAATAAAGAGAGTGTTGGTTTAAGATGTGGAGCTTCATCTTGGATGGAATTTGTTTGGAACTGAGGCTTTCAAATGTCAAATGGCTGATTTATAGTGGAGTTGCTGTTGCACACTCAGCCCTGTCAGCAGTGCAGTCTCATAATGTTCTCCAATAGCAGCAATGTGACACTTCCAGATTCCTGCAGCCCCTGCCTGGGTGAGGATCCTGTCATCCTTCCCAGAGTCATCAGGCTCTGCCATGACATCATTTTGGGCTTCTTTGCCTGGAATTTCTCCTATCAGAGCAATTCCAGGGCTTCAGTGTGCATTTTCTCGAAGCTGTTTTGGTTTTTCTCTCTTAGCCTAAACTTGGCCATGACCAGTTTATAGCTATTTTCCCCTCTTCCCCATCCCCCTGTATTTATAGGTAGGAATCCTGGCCCTTTGCAGCCTTTGTTTCTCTGAGCTGCACAAGCCAAACCCTGAGGTCTCTTTTCTTGCAATGTGTCCCCTCTGGCTGCTGAGTCTGTCACTGGGAGCAGATGCTGTCTCTCCTAGCAGACTGAATTTTCACTCTTCTTTTGCTTCCCCTCATGTTGTTACACATTTTTAAAATACATCAAAAGTTCTTATTTCTGCCTTAGCACAGCATCATCTTTGAAACTGGAGGCAGGTGATTCTCATGTCTGCTCCAACCTGTCACCTGAGCTCACCTGCAGCCCCTGTAACTCAGACATTTCCTGTCCTGCATTGCCTGCTGAGTACTTATTGCCAAGAAATAGAACCTGCAAGGAGCTCTTTTTGTGATCATCTACACAGAAATAGGGAGAGACTTCAGGAAAAGAGTTTTGTCTGCAAGATACCAAGCTGGACTGATGCTGGCTGGAAGGTGAATCTTCTTCTGCAATGGAAGGCAGAGAACATTGTCCTAAATATCCTCCTCAGTAACTGCAGACCCCTTGACAGTCCTACAAATGTGTAGCTGCACATAAACATGTTTCCTAAAAACCCAAGGGTGCCACTGCAGAACGTGGCTGGCTAATTCTGGCAGTTGTGTTTACAATAATAGTCTTTAAAGAGCTATCAAATATTAAATATTAGCTGTGTTTGTCTTCTTTTGGGCAAAGAGTGCTCAGAAAGAGCACACTGACTGTAAAACATATCAGGCTGAATGGAAATACCTGCATTTCTTCTGTTGAGCTGTTCATAAGGAGCTCTGGAAAATTGATTTGCTCTGGCTCTGTAGCTTATCCCCTGCTTTTAATGACAGCTTTTCTCATATAGTTTGAACTGCTGATTCAATTATTAACCTGTCTGGTTACTGGGAATCATTACCAGGGTAACAAATACCTTTGATATACATGGGAGGACTTTTAGCATTTTAAATAATGAATATAATTTAGTGCTTCCTTTGCACAGTGTTACATTTCTCAGACCTGGCTGTTTCTGAGAGTTAGTAATGAACAGGGGACGGGACCAGAAAAGCCATTTTCCCTTGCACCTTTAATCATCTACAGAAATGAGATGTGTTTGGTTAGGCTAAAATGGTTTGTAGTCAGGTCTTAAAGGTGAGAATTGGTAAAGCCACTTTGGAGAGAGGATGGAGGGTGCACTGGGGGAGCAGAGATTGCTGCAGCACTGAAGAGCTGATAAGAACAATTTTAAGGCATTAAACTTGCACGTATGAGCTGAATGAACTCCACTGTGCTCCTGCCTTCACGGGCTGGAAGGCTTCCTTAAATTGACTGGAAATTTTATCACCAGATCAGTGAAGTGGAAAATAGCTTTGCAAAGCTGATTTGCATGAGAAGGGCTGTGGAATGGCTGGTTTGAGGTGCTGCAGTACCTCTTGCTCATTAATCCCAATTTATTGCCTTGTATGGCTCCCAAGGTTTGGGAGAATATGGGGGGAAGGGGTCACTGTAGTATTTCTCTCATTCCTGTGATTCAGCCACATCACCAGATTGGGCTTTTGGCCTTTAAGCCCTTCTGGTCACAATAATAAAATGAGTAAGAATGAAAATGTCTTCCTATTCCATCTGCTGCTCTGTTCCCTTCAGTCACTGCCCTTCCAGATTAATATGTACAATTGCTCTGGAGCCAAAATTTAACAGGCACTGATGAATATAACTTGAAACATAGCTGAAAATATTTAACAAACTTCGAAGTTTGGAAGTAGCACCTACCTCTGAGAGTCCCCAGGTCAGTCCAAACACTCTGTGTTTATACAGCACTGCTGTGCTGCACATTTATCTGCTAGGCAGTGTGATGCTGGACCCTGCTGCTGGGATACACTGCAGAGGAATTGGAGAAGACAGCCATTGATTTTAAGTGTATTTTTAATTGCTGGTGACATGTAGATACGAAGGATTTTCAGAATGGGCTAAACTCAGTGTTAAATATTTAGATAGCTTACTCTGAGCATTAATATATAGGAATCCTTTTCTCCATCTTCAGTGTATGTATGGAGCAAAAATAATGCTTTCAAAGGAAGGAAAAATCACTTTGTTATCCTTAAAAATGAGATGTTTGGTCTGTAGGCTGAGAAGAAGCAGAGACTTAGAAAGTCAAGTTTGAAGGGTTTTAAACAAAATCTGTATGGAAGAGTAGAAATTCCTCCAACAAATGTGTGTTTACTTGGAAGGTCTGATTTACTGGTCCCCTGAAGCTCCTGTGTGGTAGCTGGTGAAGGTGGAAAGGGAGGTTTCCACAACCTAGAACCATGGTTAGAGAATGGGTGGCATTAATTAGACAGAGGCTGTTCTGCTCATTAGCTTTGTGGTGAAATTTTATCCTGAAAGGGTGTAAGTAGCTCTGAGTTCTTCTGTGCTTTGACACAGTGCAGAGGGGTAACTTCTGCCAGTGTTGGTTTTTGCTCCTGGATGACAGAAATCAATAGGAGCACTTCCCTAATTATGGAAACTGCAGTAATAAACATAACATGCTAGTCCTGAATGTAGTGTGTGTGTGTGCATGTAACAGAATAGACTAATAAACACAGAGGATTTGTAGGAAATGAATGTTCTCAGTTTTCAAAGACCCCTTTATTAAATATGTGACAACTAGAAAGTCAGAAAACCCCATCAGATCTACCTAATCTGTATAATTATTTGTGTTATGCACAGGCAAGAGTAAGAATCTGGTAATTTTGGGTGATGTTCTCTTCCCCCCAGGTGACCTATGGCTCCTTTGACTACACCTCCCTGCTCTACCTCTCTGACTACAGCCAGGACTTCGGGGGAGGCCGCTTTGTTTTCCTGGATGCAGATTCCAACAAGACAGTGGAGCCCCGAGCAGGTAGAGCCTGGGTGTTCCTGCACACTGTGCCCTCTGTTCACAGCTGTTGGGGGCCTGTGCTCTGGCTCAGCAGTCATGGTTCTGTCTGGAAAAGGGTTCAAGTGTGGCCAGAGTTCGAGACATGTGGAGCTGAGCCACAGTGAGTGAGTTCCTTGAAAGCTGTAGGGCTGAGACCTGCCCTCCAGTCCTGGCAGCTCAGCAGGTCACTGTGCAGCAAGAGCAGAGAGAGCTGTGCCTGCAGCAAATCCAAAAGAACCAGTTTCTTTGAGACTGGCCTGAAATTCCTTGGCTGTTCAAGGTGGGTCTAACACCCTGCAGTGGCTGTGGGCTGGCTGTGAGGGTGATGGATGACCACAGCTCTGCTGGCTTGCTGGGACGTGGTTCTAAGTCCATCCCTGCTTCCAGGAGATCTGACAGGGTGAGCATTCTGATTTCTGTCAGTTTTATCTAAATAAAAAGCCTTTAAGGCTGGCTTAAGGTTTTTCTGATAGGTGGATCATTTGAAACTAGAATTCCTTTGGGGCAGCACACCTAGAGAGAAAGAGCTCAGTCTCCTCTGGCTGGCAGGTGAGTGCTGGGCTTCCAGCAGTGTTACCTTTTATAATGCAAGACCAGCCACACTTTTGCAGGAAGAAGAAGCCTAGGGAAACTTTATATTCCTGTTGTGTTCTGTATTTTTTTTTTCAAGACAGAAAAGATGGAAATTTACTCATTTAAGGACAGCCTCAGTAATTGTCTGCTGTCAGTTCAAGCAGAACTGACTGTTGCTGCCTGCAAATTGGGTTGGGTGTTTTTTGAATTATGGACTATCATTATCCACTCATCTCCAGCAGATAAACTGAGATTATCTGCATTCTGAGTTTGGTATCAAGAATTGTATGTTTGATTATTTTGGCTTTTATGATTGGAAATAAACCCTAAGCTGAAAGTGTCATCTTTTGCAAAATGCTGTCTTCTGAAAGGGAGCCCATTGAACTATTTCATTTCCAGGTGCAATTCTAAGATTAACATGTATTTATAGCTGGGGGAATCATAGCTCAATTCTGGGTGTGGGAGGAGAGCTGTCTCCTGGCTCAGTGCAGGGGATCTCTATGCAATGTGCCCCTGACTTAAATTCCAAAAGTCTGGAACTGTGAAATTGCTTCCATTCAGCCCTATCCAGTTAATTTTCAGGTCTTCTGCTGCAAGGTGTTTGATCTTGATGTCATTTTGGGTGAGGAGAGGAAGGTGATTATATACAGAAAGTTGATTTATTTATTTTTTTACCAGCACCTGGTTTTGGCTGTTCCCTTTGCCAGGGCAGTGGGTGCCACAGGAGTGGTTACACACCCCTTTTGAAACAAAGCAGTGCAAAGAATGGCTCCAACGTGCTCCATGTACAGAGGAGAAAATGACTGTGAATGCCATTTGCAGCTGTCTAAGCCCCAGTTGTTGGGGCCCTGTGGGTGTGGGACAGCCTGAAGCACTGCTGACCCCTGGGAGCCAAGGACAAAAGCTGGCAAGGTGAAGCCCAATGGGAAGGCACTTGCACTGATTTTCCCTCTAGCTGAGGAAATGTGGCTTGTGAGAGAACAACCCCAGGGTGTTTTCTGTTGCTGCCACAAGCTGGTGTATTTTTCACATTCAGAGTGTTCAGAGTTTTTTCTCTCCTTCTGTCTTTTTGGCTTTTTTGGTTTGTTCTATGCTGCTTTTGGTCCTCGTTGCTTCTCTTGTCACTCCAAGCCAACTTTTAAAACCACATGTTGATCAGCTTTCATGATTCCTCTCATTTAGGAGATCCAGCCTTTCTCAGAGATGACTTTCATAATCACTGGTTCAGTTTTTGTGCTTGACAGCTAATTGACCTTCTCTGTATTGCTAATGCCATTGCAGTCCTAAAATCTGGCACTTGTTGTCTCAAACTTAGTCTGCATTTTGGGAACCTGATGCTGTGTGCCCAAATGAGCAGGTTTCTTTTCCTGTGAGCAGTGATTTGTTCAAGTGTCAGGCTTTACAGCAGGGAACAGACAGGCATTGTTAGTGATACAGCAGAGCAGAAAAGCAGTAATTGGATATAGAGGGAAAAGCAATTAAAAATGAAACATTGTGGGATGTCCTGTGGCAAGTCCCACTGCTGCTTCAGATGCCTTTGCAGCACTTGAGTGTGAGGATCAGTGTTAGCCAGGCAGTGGGGCACAGGGAGAACTGTCCTGGTAGGAGTGGAGCCTAAATGAAAATGCTTATCCTTTCTCTGAGTGTATGTCACTTGTGCATTGTCTAAGAAGTCACATATTTGAGTGAAAGACTGATTTGTAGGATGGTCTTTAACAACCCCTTGTTCTGTTATTAACAAACACCTCTAGCTTTAAGAAGGAATGATAATTTATTAACCTCGAGGCTTTGGAGATTGTTTCCTTTGTAACAGACACGAACAGATCAGCAGTGTGATGCCAGTTGAAGTGCACAGACCTTTGGCTAATTCCTGTAATAGGTGGATTTTTAATTTGCCAAATAAGTATTTTTTTATATCCTTTATTTTGATTGAATGTAGGAATTGGGG
>JAWWEE010000041.1:8380937-8405319 GCA_035221455.1 Xenops minutus | reverse complement strand
TAAAATCAATAACTGTTTTATATCAATAAATAAAATTAATTGCTCAAATCACTAATAGCTCCTCCGCCTATAACATTCCTAACCCCTTTTGGCACGAGGGAACACATCTTTCTTGTGCCCTGACAGGCTGCAGAAGTATATTTGTGTCTTTTGACTTCACTCAGGACCTCTGCCTGCTGCAAGAAACTCACTGTACCATGAGTAAGAGAGTTCTTAGTGCCAAGGGAAACACTGCTTTGAAAAGAAAACATTTTTTTTGTGTGCAAAGAATCAGATTTATCACTTTCTTTCAAATACATGTGGAAATTCTGTTTCCAAAATTATTCTGCTGGTATTTCCCCCCTGCCCTTTTGCACCAGGGTTGGTTCTGTTCAAGAGACTACAAGATACAGAGCAAGGTTTTGAATGAGGCCCTTCCAAATTAAAGCTTTCCACATGAGCTTCTTTTTGCTGCTCTGAGACACCTTTTAGGAATCTTCAATAGATACAGGAGGATTAAGAGGAAATGGCAGACGTTAAGTCATTTCTCAGCCATAGAATTGGTGTACTCTCTGCTGCTGCTAAACTTGTCAGTGTAAACCATATTTAACATCTCATCATTTTGGAAAGTCTTGGCTGGATTTGGGGACAGACAATATTAGGACACACACTTCACTTTATCATAACATGTAGATGAGACCCTGCTGTTGGGGTGACATCTCAGGGCTGGTTCTGTGCTCAGCATTTGCACATGTATTTCTTGCTTTTAACATTAGCTGTGCTGCACTTATTTTCAGCTTACAAGGGAATTTGTTCCTCATACTACTTGTTTGTTATGCAAGGGTAGAGGGAAAGGTTGTAATCACTTCTGTGTGTTTGTGGAGGGAAATAATCTCTGGTGCAGAATGAATTCTGTGCGTTGGAGAGTGAAATGGGGCTCTCCCTTGAATATCAAACAGCATATTCTCACAGCTGTCAGAAGTGTGTGTTTCTGAAAGTGTAAAATATTTGATTTGAAGGTGTGAGATATTTGGGACTTGTCAAGTTGGATTATTCCTCATTTAGGATGGCAAGCAGTGTATGTTCAAACATGGGGCTTTCTCAGGGTGCAGGAATGGGCTTTGGGCTCTGTGGGTGCAGTCACTGAGGTAGGTGTAGCTTTACTGCAGTGCTTGGATATTGCACTGCCCCCAGGCCCTGGAATCACGGGAGGAAGTGCACTGTTCCCAGTGAACTGGTGGGAATCTGCCATATCTTTATCTTATTGTGCTCTTTCAATAATCAGGTTTGAGGAATTGCCTCCTGAAGGCTGAGGAAATGCAGCACAGTGCCATGAAAAGTAAGATTTCCAGGTCCAGCAGTCCCAGCAGCATTAACAGAAGGTGTGGAAAATGTGTTTTAAGCATTTATTTAGCAATCCATCTTGTATCATGGAATAGTGGATATTTTTCTCCCCTCCTGGGACAGTCTGATTTTTCTCTGTATTCAATCCACATCATCCAGATCCAGCCTGGATCATGATAACCTGCCATTCCTAGCTTTAGTTTTGCTCCAGTCACTAAAAACTGGAGCACATCTTGAAGTTAAATCAGTATCAACTGCAAGCTGAGAATGATTGAAAAAAACCCCTCCAGAAGCAGCTGCCAGTCCTGGTGAGGAGCAAATGGAGCTGGCACTGGCAGCTCAGTAATCACAGCCATGCAAAGGGCATCATTTGCAATACTCATCACTAATTGCACCAGGGACTGGGAGGTGATTGCAAAGAGAAGTGGTAGAGAAAGGAGGACTTGTTGCAACTGGGACAAAGCTACAGAGAAAATAGCTCCTCATTTCTCTGTAGAACAAGAGACTTGCTTTTGCTCTCTGTTTCGTTATCTGTGGAAGGATGATTGTCTGCCAGGCTCTGGTTTTGTATCCTAGTGGTGTTTGTTGACAGGTTAATGATGGCATTAAATGAAATAATACCTTAATTAGGCCCATAAAGCACGTGGGAGTGCAGGTCAGACCTGCACTTACCATAGGGTTTTTATTAATGCCTTCATATAAGCACCCTGCCTTGTTGAGGCAGCTCTTCCTGAGGAGAGCAGTGGGCACTGTGTGTAACAGTGGTTGGAGCACTGACAGGGTGTCAATTAAAACACCAAAGCAGTGCAGGTTTAGCTGTGTTACACAGGTTGGTTCAGCAATCACAGCTCATTTCTTGGGTGCTGAGCTTTCTGAGTGTGAGTGCCACATGCCATAGGTGCCTCCAGGAAGCCTTTTTGCTTGAATGAGTGGGCAGCAGAGTTCCCCTTGTGCTCGTGGTGCAGGGATGTCCTAAAGGTAAGGATGAATTCCTGCTCTGTCAGAAAGCCAAACCCCCCAGCGTGGGCAGCCATGGGGTTTGACCACAGATCTGCTGCACCTGCCGTGTTTGGGAAAGTCAGGGAAAGGGAAATAGGTGATCTGGAGGTTATTTAATGTGATTGCAAGTGCAGCACTTGGTTCTTGGTGAGAACTTTCTGGAGAAGGCCACTTTGGACCTTGTGCAGCTGCTGTGCCACAGGAGAGCAGAGCATGGGCTGGGTGGGGGGAGAACTGGAAGGCAGGGCAGAGGTGATACCCCTGTGCTGCTCTTGGCTGCAGGGAGAAGAAATGGAGCCAGGAGGCCTCAGAGCTGGTGTGGAGGGAGCAGTTCTGCAGATTTCTAAAGACTGCCCTGGGCTGTCACCCCTTCAGACAGAGAGGAAACTGCTGTGACTCAGAGCAGCCAGCTGTCTGATGGGAGAGAAGCAGGCAGGGATTCTGCTGAAGTCTTAAAGTGTTCATGTACTTTCAGTAGGAAATAATGAAATTCATTCATTTTCTTTAAAAACTGTAATTTGGATGTTTTCATTTTGGGTCTAAGTTTAAAAGAAAAGCAAGTACTTTTTTGGAAGCAGTGATAATACTTTTACAGATTACAGGCTGGCTGTGAGACTTCACTGTGAATCAGTGATTTTATTTATAACAGCGAGTGATTTTGGGACAAGTTCGTAACTGGGTTTTGATACCCATTGCAGGTAGGTTTTTTGTTTGGATTTTTTTTAAGGCCATAGGCTTTTTTATGCTTCTGTGCTTAACATATATATAGTGAAATTGTTCAGAGCAGCTTGTGCCCTCTCTTCTGGTGTGCTCTCCTCCCCCCATATCAGGCCTCTCACAGATGCTGTCACTCCATGTTCCTTTTGTGGAGTTTGCTTAAAAGACTTGCTTGAAGTTCTCCCCATTCAACATTTATTTCTAAGTAATTGAATAAGTGTATCTGTTAAAGAAGTTTTTATTTTGTGTGGTTGCAGGAAGTATCATTACCAGGTTTTTTGCCTAATTGTCTGATGGGTTTTCTTGGACACTTGATGTGAGACTGAATTAGTGATTAATCCTCAGCAGATGACAAGGGTGAGAAGAACACAGTTGTGTTTGTGCAGTTTCCCTGGCAGTGCTTCTGGCCTGGTGTCATTCAGCAGATGAGATGCAGTTTTTCCTTCTTTCCCAAGTAACATTTAGTGCTGATCAATGTTAAGCAGGCAGTCGAAGCTGTCAGATGCTGTAGTGCCAGATAAATGGGTCCTGCTTCCCTTTAGCCAGACAGATGAGCTGCTTCATTTCCTTCTGAGCAGCAGGACCAGTTGCCACGGACAGGGGAT
Source organism: Xenops minutus (assembly GCA_035221455.1). Classification (NCBI taxonomy): domain Eukaryota; kingdom Metazoa; phylum Chordata; class Aves; order Passeriformes; family Furnariidae; genus Xenops; species Xenops minutus. The sequence continues at coordinate 8,401,675 of JAWWEE010000041.1, read as the reverse complement.
GGAGGGAGACCCTTCACATTCCCCCAGCCCTGCTTGGCATCCCTCCCCTGGCACTGGCACCACCCCTTGCCCTTCCCTGGTGCCCAGCAGACCAAGGAGGAGAGCAAGGGGGCAGTTGTCATTCCCTCCTTCATTGAGTGTTGGTTGAGATAATCTAACACATAGTTTGTAGTTTCTCCTTGATGTTGTCATGACCCAAGGAGTTCACAAGGAGACTTGGCAGTGAATTAAACTAGGAGGGCCAGGAGGATGCTGCCATGAAAGCAGAAGGGGTAATAGCAAATGAAGGATGGGAGCATGAGGGGCATTGGAATCCAGTGGCAAAGAAGCTGCAAATACAAGTGATTACCAAAGCTGATATTCCTGTGAATGGCCTGTTCATGTGTAATCAGAATAACTGAGGTTGGAAAGGACCTCTGGAGATCATCTGCTCCATGCCCCCCACTCAAAAATCAAGCACAGGAGACACAGGGGTAGCAAAACATGAGCCTGAGACATCCCTGGGAAGGGTGTGGATGCTGCACTTGTGTCTGATCCAGCCCTGGGCAGCCTGGTGGCACTCAGGAGTTCGATATAATTTGGAAAGTGGCCTTGATTTGAGAAAGGGCATTGGACCAGGTAACCTCCCAAGGTCTCTTCCAACCTAAGTTATGCAATGAATGCATAATATTAGGAGTATAATAATCTTGTAGTACTTCTTCTTATGAGCACTGTGGTGTGTTAATGTTTGTGTGGCTCTCAAAGCCCTTTAGTATATTCCCTACATCTTGTTTTCATTTAACCTGGTGTGCCTGACTAGTTTTCCTTCAGAATAAGAACAAAAGAAGATATTTTTTTTAATGACACTTGTAAAACAGAACATGTGTTAACTGCAAAGTATTGTACTGGTGCTTACAAATTAATTTGCACAAACCCTTGTTAGAATAGGTCAGTCCTGCCTTCATTTTAAAGACAAGGAAACAAATGACAGAGTGGTTTCCTTGAGGTCACAGTTACATGTCAAGGGTGTAGATGTCACTGAAAATGGTTTCTTTGGTGTTCCCCCCCTCCATGTTGCCTCTCAGGAGGGGTTAGGCAGCAAATTGAAGGCAGCTTGTTTATGGAAGTGCAACTGAATGTTAAAAATCAACCTGGATAAAACCTCCTGAGAGCAATCTTTATGGGAATACTTTCTTTTTATTGTGACACAGCTGAATGCTTAATTCTTTCCCACCTGCGTGCTACTTCTCAGTATGCTCTGTTTTCTCAGTACATCTAAAAAGAACTTGTTGCTAAAGGGCAATTATGAAAATTGGGAAAGCAAAAGCTCATATTTAATGCATATATTCCTCTAGTGGTTTTGTTTGAGTAATTAAGTGGGACAAAATTGCTGCATAGTGAAATGTCTGTTGCTTTTGCTGCTTGTTAAATATTATTCCTGAAGATAACAGTGTTCCTTCATCTAAATTGGGATCACATAAAATTCATAGCAGTGGAGCTTGTGACTGGCACTTGCATGTCTTCAAAAATAATGATTCCTGTGGATCAGTGCAGAAATGGATTCTCAAGAAAACCAGGAGAATAACTGGTTACCTCTAATACAATTAAGGTCTTACTTCCTCTAAGAGCTTGGTAGGAGCTCCCAGTCCTTGAGTTTGCTTCTGAGTTTTCCATGACAGTGGTTCTTTCATCCCAAATACAATTTATCCTTTGCTTACTCTTAAATATTTTAAAACTTGTGTGGATGCCTGAGGGCCATGGAAAGAAGGGACTGGGAAGCAGCTCCACCTGGGGATTAAACACTCAACTAATCCCCAGTCCAGAAGCAGAGCTGGAGGCATAGGCAGGACCTGGCAAGGGGACCAGCTGCCCCACAGTAACACCTTCTGCAAGGAACAGAAGCTCATCAGCTAACCTGGGTATGGAAGTATAGAAAAGTATATAGGAAACATGGAAAGGAAGAGACAACAAGCTGGAGATTCAGGTGTTGTGGTCAAATAGGGATCAAAGGCAAGAATTGATTGCTGCTGTTCCTGTGGACATACCCAGGCAAGGTAATCACTCAGGAACAGGCTCCTGCAGCTCCTGAGGTTACCACTGATCTTGCCAAATCTTTTGGGGTTTGGCTCTTTTAATAAGACAGTTGAAAACAAGCACATTTTGAGGAAAAAGCATCTTTAAAACCTGACTGTAGCCTTGTTCAGTGACCCAGAGACCCCAGCTGATGGATATGGGACCAGATACACAAGGAGCTGTAAGGTACCATATATATGAAGGCATATTTATTAAAGAAAGAACTTAAAAGACATTCTGTATAGCCAAAAAACTCAGTTTAACTGGCTTCAACACCACACTGAACCTTTTCTCACTGAATTACCACCACTTGGAGAAAGAGATCAAACAAAACAGCTTGAAAGTCAGTTTAAGGCAAAGCTTTGGATGAGTAGGTGAGGGACTGATGACAAAGTACTTTAATAATGTTGAAAGAAGGTTTAAAAGGAGAAAAACAATCATGACACAAGGACTTTGTATGAAATCCTTGAGGGCAGCACTCATTGCAACACCTGTAGGGTAGGAGCATGTTGCCTTTCATCCAGAAAAGCAGGACACCAAGGTGGAAATGAGCTGTGCATATGAATGAATCCATTCTTGACACATGTAAAGCTTCACCCATTATGGAGGTGCAGCCACAGGAACAGGAGGGTATGGTATGACTTGTGCTTGGCAGGTCTGAAAGACTCTGCAGTGCAGGAGCTGAGCAGGAAAGGGGCTCAGAGACATCAGTGGGTAAAGTGAGCTCCATAAAGCCAGGCTAGGTCTCTCCCAGTCCCCCATGGATGCAAGCAAAGGAACTTCTGAACCACTTTTAGAAGACAAAACCAGCTACGTGCCTGGTGCCCATTTCTGCACTGGAGGTGGAGTAGGGGTTGGAGGGGGGAAGTTGTTGCTGTGCAGGCTTTAAGTAGGCACTGAAGTGCTTTATTTTGCCTGATTGCACCCAAGGCAGAGTTAGATTGTCAGTAGGAGTTCCCTTTGATGAGCTTTGAAAGAAACTTGAATTTGAATAGTGGGGGGAAAAGCCTGAGTGGGGAAAACAGAAGGTACTGGGATGGACCAGCTGTGCAGGTGGGCATTTCTGGGTCCCTCAGGAGGAGCTGTGTCAGTTCAGAACTAAACATCACACTTGTTTGTTCTCAGAAGAGTTTAATAATGTGGAAGTGCAGGGGGGTCCATTCTGCTGTCTCACCCAGTGGGATGCCAGTGTACCTCTGCTGGGGTCATCAGAGCCACTGCATTTCACCTGGATGCCACTCAGAGCCCCCAGGCAGGTGGGCATGGGCAGAGCTGGGGCAGGGGGACATCAGGAAGCACTTGCACCTCCAAACCAATTCCCAGTGCACTGATGGAGTGGCTCTAAGGAAAGTGAATTTGTGCATGAGTGATACATGACTTTGTAACGTGCCTGAGCAGGGGGGCATCAGGCTGGGCACAAAAAGCAGTAGCAATCCTTGGTACAATGCTGATAAACTGCCACAGCTGCTTGTAAACCTGCTGAGCCTTTTGTCTTTGAAGACTTTTTGGCACCTTTGTAGTACTTCCTCCTTCTTTGGTCTAAAATTAGAGCCCAGACTAGAGGGGGAGCAGGGAGGAAATCAATACACTTTGATGACAGTCACTAGAGCTGCACTTCTTTAATTGAGGCAACTCAGAACTGCCTTCAGATGTTTTGGCTTCCTCCTGCCTTTAGAAACTCTGAGATACAGGGGGATTACAGCTCCAGCTTCGTAGCACAGAGGACTCCTGTGTGTTTTCAACAGCACAGCCAGCTGTCAGAGGGCAGCAGAAGCTCTGAGCAGTTTGTGTGATGACCTGTGGGCTCTCAGGCACTGAGCCAACACCAAGCTGTGTCGAGGGAGCTGAGGGGCAAACTCCACCTCACTGATTCAACGTGTGTCTTTGCAGGCCGGGTGTCCTTTTTCACCTCTGGGTCGGAGAACCTGCACCGGGTGGAGAAGGTTCAGTGGGGCACTCGCTTTGCCATCACCATCTCCTTCACGTGCGACCCGCAGCACGGCGTCGGGGACCCAGCCTGGGGCTGACTGCCCTGGGCACGGAGCACGAGGTCCAGGGGGAGGAGAGAACCCTGCAGGAGGAGAGGAGAGAGGCACATCACACCTCTGGGGACCTCCCAGGCTGCCATGGACTGCAGCACACCTGCTGGGCACGTGACCTCCTTAAGGACCATCTGAACGTTGATGCATTCTGAGCGTGGTTCGTCTTCGTGTCCCAAAGGGACAGGCTCCAAAGAAGAGTTCTAGAGTGGGCTCTTTCTTATTTTTTTTATTATTATTTTTTAAAAATTCTTCCTTTTAAAAGATACAAACCTTCTTTGGGGCCATGCTTTGATATGTCTCCCCACGCTGCTGTTACCTGTTTAATTCTTCAGCCTCTTCAGTAACAAATATGTAGAAAGTTTGACCTAAGTTAATTGAGCAAGGTGAGTGCTATCTTGAACACACCTGCTGGTGAGGGGAATGGATTCTCCACATTAATGGGAGACAATTAATTAATACATTTGGGCTCTGGCTACTGGGACTTACTTGAACTTTTATTTTTAACTGAATTACTACTATCTTTTGCTACAGACAGGGACTAGTTAATACAAAGTCAGCAATGCAACTCTCTGGCCAGAAAGGCTGTTGCTTTTGGATTACATATTCTTTGTGCAGGCAGTGTCACTGCACTAGATCCCTTTGATTAGAATTCAGCATTCCCAACTCGCCTTGTTTGCTTTGGATCTCAGTGAAGATGGATCAGTCTCCTGGTTGGAAGCTCAGGGTTATTAAGAGCTCTTTATAGAGATGGCTGGACCATGTAACCCTGTACATTAAGTCAAAACGAATAGCTGGGCAGAGGAAATCAATCCTCTGGGTTCATCTAAGAATTCACCATTGCCCAGGGGAGGGGAACAGGTAAGAAAACATAAATAAATGGTAGGAAAACCTAATTTTTTTCCTCAATCAAATTCTGATGCAAACATGTTGATCTGTTTTATTCCAGGGGTTTATAATGTCTGTGAAACACTGAAAATCTGGGAATGTGCTTGGATTTTTCATTTTTTTTTTTAATTCTATGCATATAGTTTTCGTTCCTTAATCTAACTTTTTATGGAAACAATAAGTTTTGGGGGGATTATCCTGAAGATAAGCAGGACACCTGTACTTGTGAGTGCTCTCACTGGGCACACCAGCAAGACTAGTCCTCAGTAATTTCATTTCTTGGTTCCCAAACCTGAAAAAGCCTTCCTTGTCTGTGCTAACAAGGAAGGATTGTTAAAAAGGCTGGAAGCAAAATAAAGTCAGTTGGGTTCCATATTGAAATCCTTGTCTCAAAGCCTGTTCGTTCCAAGGAATTTGCATTATATCCCAAGTTTTAAGTCTGTGTGAAGGCAGACCAAGATCACCAGCAGCTTCTTTACTGGGTTAAATTTGATTGCTCACATTACTGTGCTTTTTCCACAAAAATACCTGAGAGAGGAACTTAATATGGATGGAACTGGTGATTTAGGGATGCCTGTCCCAGAATCCTTACTTGACTGTCCTATTGCAACCCTGAGTGGCACTTCAGGAGCTGCCCTCTAAAATCCTGCTCAACAGGATCATCTCAGACCACGGGGGAAGTCTCAGCTCCTCTCCTCTTGGATTTTCATCTCTGGAAGACCCTGCTATCTCCTGCCCACGGTGCATCTCCTGCTGGGAACTGCCAGACCTTCAGGAATGAAGCCAAGCTGGTTTTTGTCTCTCTCTGCGAGTCTTTCATATGCTGTATGTTTTAGTACCACAGATTCTTCTAGGTGAAGCCTCAATATCTGCACTACAAAAAGCAATATCCAGATCTAGGGAGAATTTAAATGGCAAATGAGGAAGTAAAATGCAATCTGAGAGTTTCTGAAGGGAGCCTCCAGCAGGAAACCAGGGATTGCAGAAAGGCTCGTGTTCCTGGGGCAGAGTGGGAGTTGCAGAATTCACTGATTATTGGAAATAAACTTGCCTTAATTTATTTTAGCCCACTTAAATAGCCTGAATAACTTTTTATTAAGGGCCCCTCTTCCCAGTTCTTGACAGATAATTCTGAATTTGAAATATTTGAATTTCTCCCTGTCCTCTGCATGGTTCAGCTGCCTGTTGGAACTGCAGGGCTCAGGTTCTTAGAACTCTCCTGTGCCCAGGACAGGATTTGTTCTATTCCAACAGCACAGATCTGATGCCAGGCTGCTGCAGAGAAGGGCTCTTAACTGAACCCAGGGGCATGGCAGAACGTGGCCTGATGTTTCCCAGTTGGGTGAGGACCTTTGTAAAGAGCCCTGGTGGGTAAAACAAAGCAAAGCAAGGTCAGAACTTGTGCAGTGTGAATCGGGGCCAAGTCCTGGTGGGAAAATCACAGCCTTGCACCTGAAGGTTTATGTGTTACAGGTATCTGGGAATGCTGATGTGTATTTTAAAAGGAAATGATTTGTAAGGAAAGGGGAAGGCTGGTGGTGTGAAAGTCCCAGGGTGAAATGGAAAATCCAGCAGGAGAGCAAGCCACATTTGAATCCCTACAACGAGGCTGAGTGAAGCCTCCTGAGGACTCTGTGAAGTTACTACTTCTACAACCATTTTCCATCCAAGGTTTTGTGAAATATCAGGAGCCTTTGAAAAGTTAACAGGGACATGATGAGATCAGGCTTTTAGTGCAGACCCACCTTTCAGCACTGTAGTGTGCATTAGATGTTAATTTTTTATTCTAGGAACTCTAAGTGGCATTTCTCATGTATGACATTTGCACTGTGCAAGCAGCTGTGGCATCATTCTGGCTTTTAATTCCCTGTAAGTCAGCTGAAGGTTTGGAAAAGTACATTTAAGTTGAGATTTTCCTGCATAGGTATTGAACCCCTGAAACACACTGCACTCCATCCAAGTCCAGAAATGTTTACAAGGATAATCTATTTACAAAAAAGATTTTAATTTAGATTTCTAGCAGAAATTTGGCTTCCTGTCTTATTTATTTGTAAGGTCAACATCTCAGCTGGGTTCTTTGTGAGGCTGGAGCACATCATGATGTGCACATTAAAAGAGATGTAGCTGAAATGGCATTGATGATGACTGTGCTGTCAAGGAAATGTGGGTTTGTTTCTTCAACTGCAATTCTCAGTACACTTGAATTTCTCCTTTATGGCCTTTCTTTCCCTGGTAAATGAAGATGACATTGTTTTTAACATAATAGTTCCTCCTGTGCCTTCCACATCCAGACCTTGCACAGTGGTTGTAGGGGAATTGGTTCTCTCCAACATGCTCATGTGTGGAGCTTTGTGCAATGTTTTTGGCTTGTCTAAATTCTAGGAATAAAACCAGGAGATGCTGCTGGAAGTCAGGGCTGTTGGAGTGGGGAGGAATAAATACAACCAACCTCCCTCCTCCAAGCAAAAAAAGAGAAAATATCCCAGCTCCTGTCTCTGCTTTTGGAGTCCCTTGGGGGAAATCCATCTGGCTCCATCCTGCAGGCTGGGGGACCCTCTCTTAAGTGTCTCTTGCTCCCTGTAAAGCCCCATGAAGGAAGAGCTGTAACATCCCTCCCTTATCCTGGGTTTTGGAAACACTCTCAGGAAGCTGAAAGCTGATTTTACATCGTGTTTGCTCAAACCTGCCAGTCATCTCCCTTTTACTGGTGGTTGATTTATCCCCAAAGTGTCTCTGTGGGCATTTTTTATCTCCCATGTGAGTGTTGGTGACACTGAAGCATTTCAGGATGGACTGTGCAAAGAGAATAGCTCTCCTATTTCCCAAGTGCCCATCTTTGGTGGTGTCCAGATCTCCCCTCCAGTCCTTTATTTCCTGTCTCACTTCTCTCCCAGCTTTTACCTGGAACAGGAACTGAAGCTCAGTCCATTGTTTCTTCATGCACTGCCTTGCTAGGACTGAAGAGAAGCTGCTTTTCCCTCTGACCCTTTAATCCCAGGTGGAGTATCAATTTTAAAGAAGAATTTTTAACTCAAGTTTTAAGATTTTTCATTCTTCAGCATCTGTTTTTTTTCCCAGCTCCTCTCTTATTTTTCCTACACTACAGGCATTGTCCATATCTGAAATTTCAGGGAGATTTGTTTCCATCTTGCCTGTTTTCCTGTAAAGCTGAAATAATGACAAGGTAGGGATCAGTGTTGCCCCTTTTGAGCATTCTTGTCTTTCCTGATTCCTCATGGACGGTGAGTGAGGAATTTTGAAACAGAAACTGCAGAAAGCAGGTCAGACCTTGGGATCTTATTATGGAATCAACAGAGCAGCTTGGAAGTGCCATCTCCTTTATTTTTGTAACCTTTGGATGCATCTAAACAAAGGAAACCCATCACAACAACTGGCTTTGCTGCTGGAGAATCCTGAGGCTGCCCAAGGGATCTGGGTCCAGGGCAGATTTATTGTCCATAATGAGGTGCACTGAGACCTTCAGCTGAGCCTTGAGGCTGAAGCTCAGAAGGAACACGTGCCTGAAACCACAGCCCTCCTTTTTGAAGGAAATATCCTATTTATAGAGAGAAGCTGAGATTTGGGGAGCGCTCATGTTCCTTGGTTCTGGGAATTTCTTGTAACAGGCCTCCAGTGTTCAAAAAAAGCACATTTTAGACACACATACCCTTCCTATTCTTCTATTAACAACAAAAAAAAGCACCAACTAGGTTCCTGAGGCTTGATATTTCTGGACAGACACCTTGAGGATTTGTCTCCTTCTCCATCCTCAGTTTATACAATTATTTTAAGCTGTTTATGTAGGTGCCTGGACACTTTGCTGCTGACTCCACAGGAAAAAATCCTGCTGTTTTCCTTTGAAAGGGTTTTTGCCTGCCAGGGGAAGGTCTCTGGGTGGATTCCTACCTTGGAGGTGACCTCCTCAGCAGATGAACTTGCCAGCCAGACCATTAAATCTTGGGGGAATAAACAAAGGCAGGTCCCAATGGAGTCATTCTGCATGTTTCTTCCATTCCCTCTAGCAGGCAAATGTGGTTATTGCTGATTTATGTTCCTGAAGAGGAAGCAAGTTCTGAGAGTCCTCCCTGCTTAATTGGCTTTTAATTGGGATTCACTGAATAACCTCATCAAAAGGCTACGTTTTACCAGGTGATTCAGAACTTAAAAGGCTCCTGTGAAATAACAAGCCCTGAGCCCATTTAGTCCCTGCCCTTCTCACCACAAAAGAGGGGATCTTGCACTGGGGTTGGTTCTACTTCACTCTGGGCCACAAATGTGTGTTTTCTCATTTGTCTCTTTCTTTTAAAGGGAAATAGAAATGACTTTGGGAGTCGTTCCCTTCCACAGGGGTGAATATGATGAAAATAAACTGCCTTTTAGTGGTGTGAGAACAGAAATGCCACAGGAGGAAGTCAAGCAGAGGGGTAAGTTAAATTTGAGGCTGTGCTAGGCTGAGAGCAGCTGGGGGAGATTTCTGCCACCTCTGGGTCAATGCAAACTGACATTTCCCCCTTCTCCTCACTCTGCTGTATTGTCTCATTGCAACATCAGACACAGGGGTGGAAGCTGAGAGCTTTCAGGCAGCAGAGCTCCTGCTGATAAAACCTTCCATAAAACTTTCAACAGGACCTGTTCCTGAACCCCATTTACGTCAGCTGCTTCCCCTGTCCATTCTGTTTGAATTGAATACTCTGGTGAACACTGAGTATGCTAAAATAAGTCATACTGCATCCTTCTATTTAACAAATGATGAATTAATCTTTCTTCTGCATGCATCTTTTGTGTCAAATGGGTCTAAGTGACACGTGAATAGCATTTGTCTATTTTACCTTTTCTGGAACTAGGTAGAATTTAGACCTGTAAAGAAGAAATAATCCAAGAAGAAATTAAAACTGAATTAATAAATATACAGAAATACACAGAAAGTTTCCCCTTGGGGGGAAAAAAAAAAGTTTTGAAAAATGTGGGGGTTTTGGAGCCCTAAAAAAGAATAAAGTTTTACTGATTTGTTAATCCTTTGGTTGAGGTGTAGGGAATGTGCAGCAGCTCCTCAGTGCTCTCCACTGAGGTTTCACTCTGCTTTAGACACGTTTTGACTCCTGCTAAATTGTCACAGAGGCTTTGGAGCAGGCTGCTAAAACTTGTGCTCTTCCTAATGATTCTCCTTAAATTAAATACTTCAGCCATAGAGCATGCACAGAGGGGCAGGAATCAAGAGCTTTTTCATAGCTGAGTTGTACAGGGAGACGCTTCTGAGACGTTCAGGTCTAAATTGATGCTTGAGATGTTCAGGTCTAAATGAATGCTTCTGTCCTCTGGTCAGGCTTTGTGGTTTGCAGCATGTGGGCAGAAGGGAAGGTGTTTGATGGCCCCACTGCCCTGGAGTGGGAGGTGGAACAGTTCTCTAATTGTGGGGACACACAGAAGGCATTAAAGTTACACACGTGGCAAGGTCATTAGGAACAGCAACAGCCTCTTGTTACACAGTTTGACAGAATTGTGAAAACCCAGCAATCTTTGAGCCTTAAAGCCTTGTTTTTAATGAATGAAATGGAGGGAATGAGTCAGTGGCTCAATTAACTTAAAAAGTAAATGTCACTGTCTGCCTCTCTTGTGCCCTTTGGGGTCAGTGAGCCTTGCTTTGGTTTCCTTCCAGCTGTGGATGGATGTGCAGGGCATGGATGAGCAGCCTGGAGAAGGCTCAGGCACTGCTTGCTCCAGACACCCACAGCTACTTCCTAATGCTGGTGAGGGCTTGTCCTGCAGAGGAGACAGAGGTGGGAATAGGACTAGGATATTCCAAATCCTTTAAATAGATAATTGTTCCTTTCCCTACTGGTGACGCTGTGCTTGCTGAACACACTCTAGTGCAGCTGCCCCAGACTTTGTCCCTGAGGGGACAGGGGTTGTCCAGCTGTGTCCAGCTGTGTCCAGCTGAGCCAGCTTTAGGCAGGGAGGGAGCGTGCCAGGGGCTCGGGTTTGCACCAGTGTGGCAAGTAAAACCTGGCTTCAAATTAATGGGCCTGAAATTGAAAAATTACTGGTTTGTTGGGAAGAGCAAAGGTGTGGAAAGAATGCTTGGCTTAAGGAGCTTATCTAATCTCAGTCTCCTTCAAAAGTACTAGCCTGACCGTAAATATTAAAGTTCTTTTTAGAGATAATAGCCAGGAATGCTCCCTAACCACGTGAGGATTTACCATTCCTAAACAGCTAAAAAGCTGAAACTAATCTGAGCTAGGAAAACTCCATGAAACAGCATTTTGCACCATCAGTGTGTTGGAACTGGAGGCTCCCTCTGTGTTGCCACTTAAGCCAAGCTGATTGTTATGATGGTCCTGAGTGAACTGCAGGGTTTTTCTGGCCTTTCTCCTCCTTGGGGCCATGTGAGAGCAAGGGAAGGTTCCTGCCAGGGAGGTGCCCCCAGCCCACAGACATCTCCCATGCTCCTCACCAGAGACAGCTACTCTAAACACTGGAGCTGGTGTTTATCCTCTGGGCCAGGGCTCCATCAATTTGCCCAGTTTATGCTGGGAAGAGACAGTAAAACTGCTGCTTACAAGAGTTCTGTCTGCACCCTCTCCAGCCAGGAAAAGCCCTGTGTGCCCTGCGAGGGGGGCACTGGGACCACCCCAGGAGCAGGGCTGGGGAGGCTGCAGGGATTGCTCTGGCTGTCAGGACAAAAGGCACTCACAGCTGGGATGGGGAGGACACATCTGCAGACTCCAAGAGGTGGTGGCAGCTGAAAAGACCCTGTAGAAGGATTAGGAGATGATATTTGGGCTCTTTTGTGGGACAAGACATTGCAGGTGATGGGAAGGGTGAGATGTGCTGCTGCTGCAGAGGTGCTGAGAAGGAGCAAAGGCTAAAGCTGGGTAACATCAAGTGCTGACCAAGGGCTGAGACCCCCAATGACACTTGGTAGGGATTGATAGCCCCTGCATACACGTGGTGGGGAAAGGCAGAGCTGACTGCTGGCCCAGGCACTTCAGCAGAGGGTGGGATCCCTTCTCAAGCAGGGAAGGAAGAGCTGTTTAGAGACCTCAGAGTGCTGAGAGCAGGCTGCAGCACTTCTCCAGCCATCCTCTGCTGACAGGGCTCTGTTGGCTTTGTCTACACCTTCTTGGCTACCAGTAAGGACAGGAGGCTGATGGCAATTCATGCTGCCCTGGTATGCCACGGGAAGATGCTTTGCCAGGAACACCTAGCAGGAAGAAAAGATCCTGACAGCGTTGCTGTCCTCCTCTTCCCAGCACAGTACCCCCAAAACCCAGCAGAAAACTCAGGGGAATGGAGGAAATGTGTGGCTGCCTCAAGGACCAACATGCACAGAAACCTGGAGATGCCTGGGGGAGTCACTTGCCTGGTGTAAAGCAGCTGCTTGATTGGTGATCTGCTCAATTGTTTTGCTAAAGCAGCTGTCTCTGCCTTAGCAATTTGGAAGAAAAGACTGATGGAAGAGAAAACACTAATTCTAGCCCATACTTTAACTTGACTCCTTTTCCTTTGGGGCAAGGAGAGACTAGCCTGTAACTCTTCTCTATTTGAAATCACAGGATCTCTTGAATACCTGCCCTATGCCTTGTCCTCTTGTAAAAAAAGGGATTTTTACAATCAGCTAGATCTCACCAGGAGCTTCCTCTTCTCCTCAGCAGCCCAGACTCAGAATGGATGAGCTCTGTCAATTTAGAGCAGTTTGACAAAATATTCACTTGAGGCCCCAGTGGAGTATTGGAGGAGCTCTCATTCCACATCACTTGTCCTGCCTCTGTGAGAGTTACAACTCTCGACAGGTTTGGATTCCATTTCAATTCATTCACCAGTCCTGTAACCATGGGTAACAGCAGAACTGATGTGGCTCTGTGCTGCTGCAAGGAGGCTGTCAAGGTTGGCAGGTTTGAAAATCAACTTGCTTTGATGACTCTTCTGTTCTGCAGCATTTACCTGAAAAACCTGTTTAAAAATTATTTTCCTTTTTTTTTTTTTCGCAGCATTTGAGCTAAAAAGCAAAATAGAAGTTCATGGATGCCTTTGTAAAGGACTGGTATGTTGCCACACATACAGGATCTGGCTTGTTCTAATGTCTTCTCCCTAACAGGAGAAATAAGTTTACTTTGTTCTGAAGTGCATTATGAAGGATGAGGTTCAGAACAGGCTCTTCCTTCCCTCCTATGACAGGCAGGATCGGAGGGGCCACGACCTCTTGGAGTCTTTAAACCATTTGTCACTCTGGAAGTGCCAAGGGGATAAATCTGCCTGTGGTCAGTAAGGGTTTCAGGGCTTTGCTTTTCCTTTTCTCTCCAGTCTGAACATCTGCCCTTGACTCCCATGCTGGGAGAGAGGAGGGTCCCCTTTTTATGTGCCACCTGATGGCCACATGCCATGGGCACATCTGCAGCAGTAGGGGCACCCACTGACTGTGCCTGAAGAATCTAAGGTATTAAAATAATCTAAGGCAAAGGATAAAAACACTTAAACAGCAAGCCCAAAGCAAAATAATTATTTTAAATCTACAAACTCGTTGTTTTAAATAAAGCTGTGCTCATCTTGAGTCAAATCCTACCTCCCACTGAAATCGTTCCCTCAAAACTCAGTCCTCAATTACAAGCCTGCCTGAATTTGCATGCAGATATTTGACTTTCTTGGGACAATAGTAAAGATGTGGCAGGAAGCTGTAAATACTTCTTTATTTCGGGCACTCCGTTGAAGACTCTGGAAATGACTCCAGGCTCCAGAAAACATCTCATGGGTGCTAAACCTGCTCTCTAGGCTTTAAATTATTAAAAACTCAAACAGCAGAAACAGGTGCACAGCAACTGTGTTAGAGCAGCAGGGACAGCAAAGTGGTGAGAGCCCTGAAGATTTTCTTGCTCTCCCTTCTGGGCTCTGTGACAAGCTCAGACTTTGCTGCTCTGGCTGTCATGTCAGGTTTTTACACTGGATGAGATGTTGCTCCCTGAAGTACCTGAGCACTTACAGGTGAGTTGTTTCTAATGAAACCTCTTGCTGGAGAGTGATGGCAGCTTCAGAGGGATCTTAATGAACGTGAAGCCAATCGTGGGAGGGTCAGAGCTGGCAGGGAGCAAAGCCAAGACACCACGAGGTGAGCAGCAGAGTGGTCCTGCTTCCCCTGCCAGTGCAGGCAAAGGTTTCCAGAGCTGGGGAAGGTGAGCACGGTTTTGGAAGGCTAAATTTAGCAGGGATTAAACGAGCTCTTAATTAACCAAATATTCCTCCTGCTGGCCTTCCCAAATTATTCAATAACTGAACAATTATAATGAGCTCAGTAAGTAATTACCATCCATTCCAGGCACTGCCCTCGCCAAGTGCAGCCCTGGAACCCGCCAGCTGTGAATGTGCCAGGGAGTGAATGCACCAAGTGTGAGGCAAAGAACTGCAACCTGAACAGGGAAACCCCCCCATGTTCCAAGGCCATGTAAGGAAAGCTGCTGCCCCTCACTGAGCCTGGGGCTGGGGGGTCCCTTCCACACTGAAGGTCCATCATAGAAGCCATCAGTGTGGCTGGGAGCTGCAGCATTATGTTTTTGTGGTGCTCTGGCCAGGATAGAAATGTTCCTGCTGGTGGTTGTGCCTCACAAGGCTTTGCAGAGCTTAATGTGCATCTCGAGGTGGGGAAGCCACCACCTTACTCACTGAGCAGAAAGGGGAAAGCAGGAGGGAAAGTCTCTGAGAATAACACAGGGTATTTCTAATTGCAGCGGGGCAGAAGTTGTTTGGGTTGTGAATTCAGCTGGATGTGAGTTTAACTGGTGTGTTAAACAAGAACAGTCTCAGGTGCAGGGAAGCTTTTCACCCGTGGTTTTTAAACCAGGTTTGGAGATGTGTCACAAAGGCTCCTTTTCCTGGCTCATCACTTGTATCAGTGCCCCTCTGGTGCCCATCTCCTCACCCCCCTATTTCCACAGCTGCTGTAAAAGCTTATTACTGGAGAGCTGATGTAGCACTGCCTTCCTCAGGCTGCTCTCAGCCTCGAGCCATTTGCTCGTGCTCTCATTAATGACTAATTCTGTGTGACATTAATGATTTCCCTTCTGCATTTTGCAGGCAGTGTAGCTGTTGAACCCTTTCTCCCCATGCCTGAGGCCCCTCTTGTCCTCCTTCCACGGGCCCCTCTGGGACTGTGAATACAAGAACCAGAACTGGGGGGACACAAACAGTTTTCCCACATTACAAAGTTAGAGGTTTGAAGTTCTTTTCTTACCTTTTATTGGGCTAAACCCCAAACTTCTTACTTTTATTTCTGAATAACAGACAGATAGTGAATCCCCAGAGCACACAATGCCTGGGAGAGAAAATACTCATTTATATGGATGGAGGTAAAAGCCCAAGTGATGCCCCAGCCCTGTCCCCATCCCTTCAGTGTGTCCCCCCCATTTAACCCAGACCTGCAGGGAGCTTTTCCTCTAACCCTGGGCACCACAGGCTCTGGGGCTTCACTTTCTCCTCCAGCCTAAGAGAAGCTGCTGCAAAGATTGAGCCAGTGCTTTGAAGTTTGGGAGATGTTTGCCATAATAAACTGGCCTTTGTATTAAAACAAACAAACACATGAAAGCAAAGTTACTGGGTTGTTATTTCCTCTGCTTCTGTTGCTGGGAATTAATTGTGCTGTGCCTCAGGCAGGCGGAGGTTCCTCGACAGACTTAATCATTCCAAAAAGATGCCAACAACAAAATGACAGGGAAGTTCTGGTGTGTTTAACAGTTAGTAATGAGTGTTGGGATAAATCTTTCTATTCAGCCTCCTCTGCATGGATAACCTGCTATTAGTGCAGCCTGAGGCACAGGCTCTGCCTTTACCTGCACTGACCCCAGGGCTCCCAGCCTGCAATGTGGGGAAAAGGCTCCCAGGAGGTAAAGAAGAAAGATTTTCCTTCCCTACTATATTTCCTGCTATTATTTCTCCCTCTAGAGAGGGTATTGATGCACTGAGATGGTGGTGCTTTTATCAGGAGGCTGATTTCAGCTGCCATGGCTGGGGTGAATGATCATCTTCACTGCCCAGCTCTGTAAATCTAAACCAGAGAAGTTCTGGAAGACAAACATTTTCTCTGTCCAACCATGAACAGCTAGCCTGAACCCTGAGTTATCCCTCCAAGGAGACACTTTCCCTTTCCTATGTAGCATCCCTGATCCAAGGATTTCCAAAGCCTTGGCACCCATCAGTGACATCCTAAACCACCTGGACAGACCCTGCAAACAGCGAGGAGGTTTTCCAGGCACTCTGTGAGCAGCAGCATAGGAGCAGGTGACTTCCCAAGGTCCTTTTCTAGGAGCCAGCACTCCTGAGCTCCCCCTGGTTCAGTTCATCCCCCTCTTCAGCTGCACCTCGCCAGGCATCTCCAGCATCACCTCCCTGTAAATCTCTCCTGCATTTGAGTCACCATCGTGCTCCAAGCCTGCCTGAGTTAGCAGCAGCATCAGTGCTTCGAGGATGAGCAGCCCCAGAGTCCCCACCAGCAGATGATGTGAAGGAAGATAAATGTATACACAAGGGGGGGTCAGGTAACCCCTGTGAGCACAGGGCAGGTGGGGGCTGCAAACTCCCCATGGATTTCTGCTAGCAGTCCTTAATGTGGGCACTGCCCAGGGGTAGAAAGCTGCTTTCATAATGTGGTGGCCTGAGGTAACCAGAGCTCCAGCTGATTTCATAATAATGCCATTTCCATTAGACATTCCCTTCTACAGCGTTAAATGAAAGGAAAAAAACCCAAACAAACCACAATCTGTGGCAAAGAAAAAGCAGAAACTCAATTTAAAGCTGGAGGTTCTGGGATTTTGAGTACTAATGCTGGGAGCTGATGGGACCTGCATCTCCCAGGAGGTTTAGGTTGTCCTCTCTGTGTGTGCCTTCAAGGTAACTTTTAACAGTTAATTCTTCTCCATTCTTTCAGATGTTTGGAAGATAGGTTCAGTGTCCCTTGAGAAGGAATTGCTCCCTTATGCCTTTCCCTGGGAGGTTCCATTCTCAAATGTCAAGCTGGTATTTAAAGAGCAACAGGCAGAGAAGCCGTGGTGAACTTCATGGACACGCCTGGTCTGCAGGAGCTGAAGGGGGAACTGTGTCTAGCAGGCTGTGTTTATGGACACACCACATTTAGCTTCAGGAATCTCCCTTGCTTTGTTTGGATGGAACCACGTTTGGTTCTAGTTAAGAATTCAGGAGCTGAATTCCAGATCCTAACGGGAATGCACAAGGAAAGGCTAAGAGCATCGCAGGGAGAGAGTGGCCAAAACAAGCTGAAACAAACCTGGAGGTTTCACTCCTCCAGCATCAGCCCCACGTTGGTTTTAGAGCTGTTCCCTCTGCCCAGCATGGCTGATATCACTGGAGCTTTGATTTTGCACAAACTTATTTACTGCTTTCTCTGGGTATTTTGATAAAGGGTGGGATCTTCCACAGTACTGAAGTTTAGTCTGCTCTAATAAATGCCATTAATGCTTTTTCCCCTCATTCCTCACTGTAGAAGCATTCCTAGTGCTTACCAAAATGTTTTATTTAAATTAAAATTTAAATTATAAATTGATAGAACCAGATGCCAGAAGACTTATATAGGATTAATTTCTCCCTTTCCTCTTTTAATTGTCCCTTTTTTGGGAGAGGAACTAAAGAAAAATGTTCCAGTTTTGCCATGGTATATTCCATTGGGAATTTCTTTGGGGACAAGATGGGGGACTGAGTTTGGGGACCACAGATCACAAAACTCAGTTTAAACCATATGAAACCTTCTAAACTGAAATTAATCTCCCCCAAAGGTGATCAACACCACACCAGAAACAATATGGGCAGCAAGCTGCATTCCTGAGCAGAAATATGTATGATTTTTAAAAAAACCCTTTTGAAATATGTCCCATTTAGGATTTAAATATGCCTGTATTTAATACAATATTAATATATTAATAACTTTTTTCAGTGGTGGGTGTCTGACAGAAACTTGCTGCATCCCAGAGGTTTGGCTGAGGGAGCAGCAGCGAGTTCCTCCATCTGCTTTCCCCAACTCAGCCTGAGCCATCCAACCCCTCCCAATTCTCTGCCAGCAACTGGCATGTCCTTTCTCTCTGCTGAGCTTTAGACACATTCCCAAACAAGGGCAAAACCCTTGTATAATGGTAATAACAGTAACTTTAAAGGGTGCTCCTACCCTGTGAAGCTGGGGCTACTGTTTTGAGGAGAAAGCAATACATTTCTTATAACCCACAGCCAGTAAATCCGAGTCTCTCTATTCCCCAGAAAACCCTGAAACTAGCAGCAAACCCCAGTATTCTAAGGCAGAAACCCCCAGCCAAACTGGGGCCAAAGAGCAGTGAGTCAGCAGCTCTGGGTGTTTCTGTGGGTGCTGGCTGGGAGGATGCTCTGCAAAAGGGCAGCGATCAACGAGTCTGGGTTTGGATCGGAAGGACCGGGGCAGAGGAAAGTCAATGCTTGGAAGTCGCTTTTCTCTTCTCAACAGACTTTCCCCCTTCACTTGTAGCAACATTCTCCTTTAAGGCTCTTAAACGCTGGGATGCACTCAGGTTGTGTCCTGATTTTGTGCAACTTGCTTTCTTTTAAAGCCTAAACCAAAAAGCAGCCCTTCTCCCGGAGAGCTGGGGAGGGCAGATTTGCTGCTGCCACCGCAGGGACTGCGGGACGCGCCGGGAAAGCCGAGTCCTCACCGCAGACAAACTGCCCAGCCAAGCTGCCTGACCCTCTGGGGCTGCCCCCAGCCTTCCCCACGTTCTGCATTATCTGTGCCCATGCCTTGAGGGC
This sequence comes from Xenops minutus, assembly GCA_035221455.1. NCBI lineage: Eukaryota > Metazoa > Chordata > Aves > Passeriformes > Furnariidae > Xenops > Xenops minutus. The sequence continues at coordinate 8,382,932 of JAWWEE010000041.1, read as the reverse complement.
TCGGGTTTGAGGGGGATTTTCTCCTCTCACCATGAATAGATTACAACCCATTATCAACTCGGCCTCGTTCCCCTTGGCCAACACAATGGGCAGCAAGTGGTGCCTCTTGTAGCTCAAGGTACAAAATGCTGACGACGTGCCCTCTCTTTTGGTGGCCTCCCTGGTGCTCAGCACACACCACACACCAAAGCTGGCTGCTACAACAGCAGTTCAAAAGCCCGTGACTGAATTGTACCGTGGGGCTTTGGAGCATTGATTGCCAATTTGGTTTTAAAAAGAAATGTGTGAGTGAAGGTGAAGGTGGCAACAATTCCATAAGGTTCGAGGGGATTCCCTGGTGGCTGGTGAAAACAGCCACTCTCACTTGTCCCACAAAGGACTGGCATTTTGGCTTTTCAAGTGAAAGTGGGAAAATTGCCTTTGCAGCAGCAGATCAAAGGAAGAGGGAGAGTGCTCAGGGTGAAACTGCTTTTCTCTCTGGGTTGGTGGTTTTGTTGCTTGGTTGGTTGGTGTTTTTGTTTGGGTTTGTCTTGTTTTTTTGTTATAACCCCCTAAATCCTGAGGGCTGTTGGAAAATATTTTCTAGTCATGAAACTATTTTCTTTCCTCTAAAGCATGTTTGGAGTTTTGCAGTGACAACCTCTGGCCCAACAAGAAACAGGCTGTTGCCTCTCCCCAGATTCCCATTTCCCATGTTGCTGAAGCAGTGGCTGCATCACTGAACCTGCAGCGGCATTTTATTTATAATAAACCCCCCAAAGCATTAAGAACCACAGGATTACAATGATTTGGGTATGACAAACGATCCCAGGGTACACAGAGCTTGATTTCCTGGAATAGCCAAAGGAAAACTGTTTCCAAGGACTGCTCCACATGTTCAGTTTCAGCCCAACTGACCCTGTAACTCAGCCCTGGCCTGAGATGATTCAGATTTACCTGCAGTGGCACAATACACAGAATGTGTAAAGTCTCATCACTGGTTTTGTGTCTGTCTCAATTTCCATTTCTGGAACCTCTGTGCTTGTGGACACGAGATGTTTTTATACTCATGATTTTGGGGAAATCTGACTCATCCTTTTCAGTGCTGAGGACAGGTAATACTTCTCCCTCACGTGGGAAACAGCCTGGGCTGCCTCACCTCAGCTCTGCATGGCCGAGGAATGCTGAGATCCCAAACCCAAACCAACAGCTCCCCCCAAACACTCTGGGTACAGGTAAAATACCCCTCACAGGTAAGCAGAAGGTTGTGTCAGCCTCAGACAGGGCTCTGTGCTCCAGACAGGCAGCAGCAATCCCCTTCCAAAGCGAGCTACCAGATTAATTTGGGTTTGTTCTTAAAAAAGATACATGAAAACTGTTCTCCTCATTCCCAAAACACGAGCACACCAAGAAGAGGCAATAATTGCCCACTTACAGACAACAGGAGCTCATTTCAAACTTCTCTTGCAGGATATTTATGAAGTGGATCAAACCTACTGACTCTTGGCAGTTTAACTGGTCTGATGGGACAGTAAGAGGGATGTTGTTTATGTAATTCATCTTTTAAATTGAGCTCTGATCCCCAGGAGTACAAGAGGCTCCCGAGGAGTGGTGTTTGTGAAGGTCTGTGCCGTGTCAGCTCCCTGAAGAGCCATCATTCATCACACACAGCAGCATCCTGAGCCTGCTGGCCAGTTCTGGGTGTTAAACAGGCTCTCCTTGGCCCCACTGACGTGCTTTGTGGGCATCATCAAATGCACTGGGTCTCTGGTTAGAATAACCTTGGGGGGGTTTATCAGAGCCTGCTGGGACAGAGGAGCAGTGCTGGGAGGGGGCCAGGATGAGGCACATGCTGAGTGAAAACCCTGATGAGTGACAAAGATCATGAACTCACAGACTGGTTTGGGTTGGAAGGGACCTTAAAGCTCATCCAGTGCCACCCCTGCCATGGGCAGGGACACCTTCCACTGTCCCAGGGTGCTCCAAGCCCCATCCAACCTGGCCTTGGACACTTCC
>JAWWEE010000041.1:8265184-8374765 GCA_035221455.1 Xenops minutus | reverse complement strand
CCATCCCATCCCCATCCCATCCCCATCCCCATCCCACCCCATCCCATCCCATCCCATCCCATCCCATCCCACCCCATCCCAGCCCATCCCATCCCATCCCATCCCATCCCATCCCATCCCACCCCATCCCCTCCCTGGGGGCTCCTTTGGGGTCTCTCCAGGGGTTTCTCCACTGCTGGGGGATCCACCAAGGCTGACAAAGAACTCCAAGACCCCTCGGATGGAATGTAAAGGACACAAAGCTGAGGGAGCCACTCACTTCTCTCAGGCAAATCCCAGAACAAGCACAAATCACCGACCCACAGGATGAAAAATAAAAGTCATGGTCGTGGGTACTTCTTAAATAAGCTCTTTGGGTTTTTTTAAGGATTTTTTTTTTAACTATTGCTGACCCAGCCCCCAAATTACTCCTTGGTCTTTTAGGATTTATCTCTGTCTCAGCAGGACTTTCCTGCACGAGAACAGAAACCCACAGATATTTTGAAGGATGTAAATGATTTTTTCCATGAGATGTTCATGGAAGACAGGTAAGAGTCTGGCATAGCTCAGCAACTGGAAATTAAAGTTATAATGTGAAGAACCTCCCCAGCAAAGGGATGACACCCCCACCTGCAGCTGGGCTGACCTGGTGGCAGTGGCACTCATTCCATGGAAAAGTCAACTCCACCCAAGCTCATTCAGCCCTTGTCCATCCCAGGCACGGCCTCGAGGCAAAGTTCAGCCTCCCAGCTGTGTGAAAGGTGGTTCAAAGATGCTGTGACTGGCAGTTTGGCCAAGGAAAGGGCTTGAGGAGAGGATTCTGGCCATGCAGAGATCAATGTGATCAACCTCTTGATGACTCTGGTCTCCCTCCAACACCAGCCTGTAAAACAAGGCCAAATTCCCTGTCTAGACCCCCTTGCTCCTTCCACCAGAATTCCTACAGGGATATCTTTGCTGGCACTGACCCAAGACCCAGCAGCTCCTTTCAGAGTGTAAAAGAGACCAGCTGCCTTCAAAAATCAAAAATCCCATACTGATTCCTTCTTAAGATGGGCAATTTAAGGCCAAGATTCTTCTCACTTCATTCCCTTCTCCTAAGTGCCCTTTTCCCTGCTTTAATATGCCAAAAATTACCCTGGAATGAGGAAAACATGTTCAAATTGAGAGCTCACACCTCTCAAGTGTGGATGGTAGTGGGGGTTTTAGGATTCCAGCTGCTGGAGTCCTGTAACTCCCACAAGTGCCTGACAAGTAAAAGGGTTTCCAGCTTTCCCTGAGAACAAGCAAAAAGAAGAACCCAATATCAGAAGATCACTATTTAAACTGTCAGCCTTCCTTATTTTTATCTCCTGGTGGGTTTTAACCCAGCCTTGTACTTTGGGGAATTTCTGGTCTCATGGGGGAGGGAGTTTATTTGCAATCGTATAGCAGCTCAAACCCCTTTTTTGCCTTTTTTCACCCCAAAGTTTCTTTCTACTTTTGCTTTCCCGAAGATGAAACGAACTTCTTGCAAGAATGAGAGCAATGTGAGGAGTGTTAAGTGCGACTGCAGGAGCTATTTCCAGTCTATACAGCATTTACTGCCTGTGCTGAGCAGTACATTGAAGAGGCCACGAAATGCTAATGATCTCCAGACTGCAGAGATAGAGTCCTAAATAGAAGGAAAAAATCTCTTTGAGAGATTTATTTTTTTTTGCCTATTCCATCTCCAGAAACCACACAAAACTTTAACACCTCCCTTTGGCTGCAGCTTTCCAAGTTACACTTGAAAAACCCAAAAGGAAAAACAGATGGGGGTGGGGGAGTGGATAAAGATGATCCACAGAGCTAAAATATCCATTAGTGGTAAATTCCACCATCTCCTCCCCCTCCCAAAAAAAAAAAAAAAAAAAAGGGACTGCATGGGTCAGATTCCACTTGAAGACCAAGGAACCAGCTCCAAGCACATTCACTCAGCCCTTTTTATTCTCTTGCTTGTCTCACTGGCTGCTAGGCAACCCCAGCAGCATCGCTGCTCATATGCATTAAGTATTAACTATTATTTCATTCCTTCCCCCCTTTCTCCAAAAAGGCAGCAACCTCAATTCATAGCAGATCATTCTTTTCCCAAAAGGGAACGCTGGCTCGAGTGAGCTGGGAATGGAGCTAAAGCCGTGGAAGGGCTGGATATTCCCAGTTTAGCTCCAGGATGGGCTGCTCAGGCTTTCCAGCATTAGCCACCTACCCCAGGTGCCCTCGGGAGGGGATGGAAACTCATTTTTGGTGCTGCAGGAGAAGCAGCTGCTCCGAGCCAAGCTCTGGAGGGAATTGCCTCAGTGCTTTTAGGAGTCTAAAGTCCTGGTTTAAGTTTGGTGCTGCTGCTGCTGCATCCAGCCCTCGTGTCCCTTCGGAGGTGCTAATTCTCCTGCGGGAATAAGCCCGGATTCTCCAGGCACAGCCAGCAGGAAGGATGCTGTTGCCCTGCCCGAGGGCAAACGCTAAGGTGGGATTTGGGGCACCACACAACATGCCAAGGATTTATGGTCCCTTCCCTCCAAGAGCCAGGTCTGTGAGCACCATCCCCACCCCTGCCAAAGGCAGCTCCTCCAGCCCTTCCAGTCTGCCTGAAGAAATACAAACCAAAACTGGGGCAGGACAAAAGAAAGCAGAGGCTGATGGTGTTTGGAGCAACCACGATGCTTCAGCTCAGCAAAGAAATCCAGTGACACTCCCCAGCCTGGTCCCAAACTTTGGGTGACACTCCTGTATCCAGAGTCAGAACCACAACTCTTTACAACAGAGGAGGAAGGAGCTGCTCAGGACCACAGATTTTCCACCTGCGGGAAGATGCCAAGGCAGGAGAGGCAGCAGGACCCCCTGCCCTGGGAGGGAAGGCTGCTGACAGGCAGAGCCCAGCGCTCTGCCAGCCCGGTGACATTTCTGAGTAATTACAAACCCTTACGAGCCATTATAATGTTAATTTACTGGCTTGTTGTTGTGGAGAAGTGTGATTAGATGTTGTGTCGCTACGATGCAGAATGGAAGGAATGCTAAGAATGCCTCCACTGAAAACTGAGCAACAGGGGGAAGAGCAGGAGCTGGAGCAGAGAGGAGCATCCCCATAGGCAGCTCCAGAGCCTGGCAGGGAGCTCAGGGCCAGGGCAGGTCCTGGTGGCAGAAGGTCCAAGGGTCTGACCCTGTTCAGCTGCAGGAGGCTCCAGGGAAGCTCCAGAGAACGTGCCAAGCCATGGTAATGTTCACAGAATCCAGGATGGGTGGGGTTGGGAGGGACCTCAAAGCCCATCCAGTGCCAAGCTCTGCCATGGGACACCTTCCACCAGCCCAGGGTGCTCCAAGCCCCGTCCAACCTGGCCTTGGACACTTCCAGGGATGGGGCAGCCACAGCCTCTCTGGGCAATTCTTTGCACATGTACTTCACGTGCAAAATTTCCCCTCTAGATGCATTTGTGCTAATGCATAAAAACATACCCAGCCATCTTAAAATATAACTCCATTTGGCATATTATTTTCTGCTTTGAATAGGAATCTTTTTTCAGGTGCTCCATGCCTAATTTTAGAATTTCCTAACAAAATTGTCTGCTGGTTAGAAAGTAGATAGTAGCAGCCTGTGTGGTGAGGGTTGTTGAATAGCCATGTCCAAAGTATTTTTTTCATAAAGCCCTTGTTTTTCTCAGTGAATAGCTTTGCTTGGCTATGAAGGTCACAGTATATATGGTGGGAAGCTGAAGGCTGTTGCCCTGGTAAATTGAAAGGCAGCTCTCATTGCTCCATTCAGGCTTCAAAACTAAGTGCTGGCTGGGTGAAAGGTAGACAGTGAGTGTTTGGAAGCTGAAGGACCTTCTCTGTAACCTGTTGTCCTCCTAAAGTACCTTTTGGGTGGAATTTTATCTCTGAGAGTGAATTTTGAATTCAGTGTAGGGGACATGTGAAATGCCACCTTTGTGTCCTCGATGTCAGCTGTGAGTGCAGCAGTGCCTTGGAGCACAGGGCCAGCCTTGGGATGAGATGGACTTTAGTTGTGCTAGTACTGCCTGGCCAGCAGAGCACTGATGTTTTTGGGATGTTCTTGTCACCAGGAGGATGACTCTCTTCCCATCAGATTCCTACTCAGCAGGAAGTAAAAAGACTTAACTGATCGCTTGCCAAAGGATCAGGAAAGTATTTTGCTTTAGCCAAGTTCAGAGGGGTCTTGATACAGCATCCACATGAGAAGGGCAGAGACTGGGATGTCTCTGGAGAAGCCCAGGGGTGAGGTTTGTTAGATCCCCAGCACGTGCTGTCAGATGAGATCCATACATTCATTTCTTAATCCTAAACTTAGAGGCTGGAAGTTGTCATCTGTTAGTGCAGAGCCTGTAAATGGAATGTCATGCTGCAGTGGAAGGGGATGACAAGGAGGTATGGAAAGCAACTGCAGCACAATATCCCACGGGACAGCCGGAGACTGAGCTGGCTGCATTGCTCATGCCATGGTGTGCACCACACAGAGCCTTTGCTCATGCCATGGTGTGCACCACACAGAGCCTTTGCTCATGCCATGGTGTGGCCTCAAACTTAAATTTACAGGTATACTTCATTTTAAAGTTGGAGCTCTTTTTTCCTCACTCAGATGTTTGAGAGACAACTGTCCTGATGCTGGGGAAGTCACTGGAGGAACTCTCCACCCTCTCCAGATAGAACTGTGACAGGATTTCAGTCAGCATTATTTCAGGAGTGCCACTGAGATGGTTTTTAAAAGCCATCTCAGATACAAAGAAAACAGGAGGGACTGTCACAGTGCTCCTGAGCAAGGGATGGTGGCATGTGAGAGGAGCAGAGTCACGGGCAGCTCGATGGATTTGCACCCACGGGGGATCTGGATGGTTCTGCTCTGCTCCCTTCACAGGCAGCACCAGCCTGGCGAGGGGGAGGCACCTCATGGGCTGCTGAGTCCAGTTCATGCCATTTCAAGCACCACTGTAGGAGAGACGAGTCCAGAAAAGCTGCTGCTCAGCTCTCCCCACCAAAGCATCCTCAGAGCACTGCAAGGAGCCTGAGCCCTCCAGCACTGCGGGTTACACCTGGCACAGGCTGCAGTGGCACCGTGAAAACATGGGGACATCAAAGGCTTTGTCCTTGTTTTTTGCAGCAGAGGAAGAGTGTAAATTGTGTGCTGTTACACTGACTTTCAGTGGTAAGGGCTCTGGTGGGATTTTTAGGCCCTTCTCCTTGTGGTAAAGCATTTGAGATCATTTTACAATGGAAAAAAATACATGTTAATAACCCCGAGTCATTTCCTGTGGAAACTCAAACCACTCTTACACTTAAATTTGAACTCCTTCTCTCCCCTGAAAGACAGAACTGTACACTGAGGAAAAAACATCCTTCACCGTGCATAAAGGTGCCAAGGAGACAGCTCCAGGGAGGGTTTTGTTGTGCTACAGCAGGGCACCTGCACTGACTGCACTGCAGTGATGGTGCCCAACAGCTGGCACAGATGTGGCCCAGAGGGCACAGGGCAGAGCCAGGGGGAGCAGCAGGTCTGACTTGGCAGTCTGAGGTACCTTTTATCTCGCTGAAGAAGCTCTGGAAGTCTCATGCTCAGTGCAGTGTTGCTTTTGGTACTTGGTTTGTTTTTGTTCAAGGTGGGAAGGTTTTCGGTCCTGTTAAATGGCCTTTTCTACACATGGAAAAATTATAGCATTTCTACCTGCTCATTCCTCCCTCAAAGGGGGATTGTCTCTTCCTGTAGGCTGAACTCCACTTGGAGCATGCAAAACCTACAGCACACTGATCCCCACAACTCAACCTGTTGTTGGTCAAGAGCTTCAGATACTGGGAACTCTCTTTTATTTCCTGACTTTTGTAATATTTCTTTGTCCACACAGAGAAATTCCCTTCAGGTCTGCATTTCGTAAGAGCAACTGTGAGAGGAGCTGATGGGGATCTGCCAGGATGGTGCATCCTGCATAGAGGAGAGGGAAACTCCTGCACTGTTTTGGAGGAACAGTTGATAGAAGTTTCCTCATATTGGTTTTATGCAAATTATATAAAAACTCTTGACAGATGTGAGAAAAGGTTGGAAGCCCAAGGAATCTCCTTTTGCCAGAGAAGCAATTCCCAGTCAAGCCTCATGCTTGGTATCTGGGTCAGAGCTCACTGGAGGCAGCAGGAGTTTTTTCCTGGATTTCAGTGGGCTTTGGAGGAAGCCAGTGGTTCAAAACCAAACAAGAACGGAGCTGGGTTCAACTTTGGCCGTGTTTGAACTGAGCAGTGACTCTGCCTTGGAGGGTGGCAGCTCAGCATCCTGTTAAAGGTGGCTCATTTAAAGCTCGTCCAGCAGCAGCCACACTCGGAGCATCACCAAGCAGTGCTGAGAGCTCTCCAGCAGAGCTCTGAGTCCTGGCACAGCCCTTGGGCTGAGGGGATCTCTGTGGCTGTGACTCAAAGCCTCTGCTTAGTCATTTCTCTCCTCATTACCTGCCTTCTCTTCGAGGTTTCTTCCTGCCGAGCTGCTGGGAGAGGCTCTTGGGGCAGGTGTGTGTGCCATGCAGAAGAGGAGCCTGTGGCCCAGCCCTCAGCCCCAGGCAGGGAATCTCATTGCTGCCAGTTTTAGCTGGAAGCTGCCTCTTGCTCCAGATTCTGGTGCCTCTGGGGAAGCTGGGAAACACTGGTTGTGTTTTCATTCCAATGCTTCCCTGGCTTCATTATGTGAGGGTGTGTGTCGGAGCCCATCAGTGTCAGATGTTGCTGCTGAAAGGGCATTTCAGGCAGTGAAAGCTCCAGCTGGGTGGGTACCTACACGGGCTTTAGGGACAGCAGTGACGTCCTCTTTCTTCTAGTTTTTCCTCTGCTTTGGATCAGACTTTGTCTCTCTTTACATCGGTCTTAAACTTGATTTAAGAAGCCTTGACCAAACGGAGCAGAGGGTTTACTCCCTGTGCTCTACTTCCAGTCCCAAAATTATCTTCAGGACAGCTTTGCCACCCCCAGGGACTCTCTCCTTCGTGTCCCTGTGCTATATCCTCACCAGGGATGATGAGGATAAACAGAAACACCAGAGATAAACACGGGGGAATATTTGTTTGTTTATTGGAGGGGTTTGGGGACAGCTCTTTTAAATTCAAGGCAACTTGTAGACAATCAGAAAATCAGTGTTCAGAAAGCCAAAGCCTAAAGAGCTAAGCAGTAGGAGCACAGCTTTTCCCCTGCAGGCTCTGGAGAGCCAGGTACATTTGCAATTCTTTACTAATCAGCCCGGGACTAGATCAGCATGTTTATGTAAAAACACTAATACTTTTATTACTGACGACAGCCCAAAGCTCAGGTCCCTCCAGTTTGCCCAGAAAATGGAATATTTGATTTTCCCCCAATAATAATACATTTTCCTTGTCTCCTGGCAGTTGGCACAAAAGCTCTGAAGTACATGACACACAGCAAAGAGAACAGCCAAATCTGCTGTGCCATATGATCAGCTCTGTTGCAGTGGGCATGTTCCTGGCCCCACAAACTTCCCAGCCATGAAAACATTCCTTGCTTCCTGCTGGCAATCTGTGTCTGCCAGAAGTCATAACTATTTGCTCTCAAAGCCTGCAACATTAATACCTCCTTTACATATAAAATTACCTGGCATTGGTAAGGGGACATTGGTGGTTCTGCTGTTGCTGAGACAGGTCCAGGAGAGACACTTCATTGATATACCAGGCAGGGGTTTGATGTGAAGAGCAAAACTCTAAGGGTAAGTTGGCATTTGCAGAGTCAGCTGTGCCAAAATAGGGTGAACCCCCCTTTTTCCCATTTGGGTGACTGGTGCAGTGCTGGTGTGGAGCCCATAAAGAGCTTTTCCCCCCTCTGTCACCCTTCCCTGAGTAAATTTGCTGCTGCCTGAGATGGTCAGGGTGATGACTGTCAGTGCACCGCTGTGTGAGGACACAGCAAGGTGTGTCTGCACTGGCCAGGCACAATCAGAAGGTTCTTTTGGGCAGTCACTGACAGAGGTCACTTCAGTGACCCCTCCAAGACCAAGGGCAAGACATGACAAAAAGAGAGACCAGATGATACCAACACAGTTGTTTACAAAGCAAAGGCTTCGTTATTCCCCACCAGCGATCAGCACATTGTCAGCTAAACCCCACTGCCTTTAAAACACAGCTTTTGAAAAAGGGGGGATTTATCTTCAGTAGGATTTTCCTGCGCTGGGCTCAACAGGAGAAATGAAAGATAAACATCACTCTCACAGATGGATTCCAGGGAGGGGAGTCTGGTCAGTGCAGCTGAATAGCTTTGGGCTCCTTGCTCCTGTGGGTGGGAAGGAAGAGATGCAGATAAAGGCTGCAGGAGTGCTGCTTGGGAGAGAGGAAGCTCTGCAAGGGAAGTCACTGACCTCAGAGAAAATGCCACGTCTTGGGGTTGTTTCTGTCAAGCTGACAAATGCAGCCTTTTGGCCCCTGTGAGAAACGGAGCCTCACCCAAATGAATTTATTTTTTAATAAAAAGGTTTATTATATGGTAAGAGCAATGCAGGCCTGGACATGAGGGGGGAGTCTTCGCTCCACTGACTCATGTATCAGGTACAATGTGTGTCTGGCTTTTATCCAGCCACCTTATACATATTCATTACATGGTATACATATGCATTTTACATACTTCTCCTTATATGGTTACAGTTAAGTCATTATTTTTACAACTGGTTAATTACTACATTACAATTTAATGTCTTGATAACTTCCCACCATAATTCAGGTATTCCTTGATAAAGGGGTGACAAGGGGAATTTTAGGATTTAGTAATTTGACAGATTCCCTATCCTAATTCAGGTATTCCTTGATAAAGGTTCAGGGAAACTGATGACCTTACAACAGTTGGGTTTATTGTTTTATGAAGGTGCAATAAAACCATTTGTCTCCCTACTGGCACGAATCATATCCAGAGTTATTACAGCCCCCATTAAATGCAGCTATAGGATGCTCTGAGGCCAGAGGCTCTGGTACCCTTTTCCTCCCACTGAGCTGCCAACTCACACCCCAGAGCAGGCAGGGGGAGGGGAGGTTGAGTGTCTTTAGCCCAAGGTACAGAAATTGGTGATTGTGGCTTCTGGTAAACACACAGCGAGTGCCTTCATCTTGTTAAGAGAATTGCAGGATTGTTGCTTAGTCTTACAGAGTATTTATTGCAGGAGGGTTCCTGTACTCTGAGCTGCAGGCAGAGAGAGAAATACCTCAAAGTTTGCAAAAACAGCCCGTGTGTGTGAGGTGTGGGACTTTGGAGGGAAAGGGTTAGAGGTGATGGAGTAAAGAATTGGACCTGGTGGGTTTTCATCACAGGCACCAACTTGGGGGTGGATTTTTCTGTTGAAGTGCAGGAAAGGGGCTGGGATTTCTCTGCCTCCCTCAGAGCTCAGAAGGTGGAGGTATGGGGACACCAGCAGTTTTACCTGTCAGCACCAGGGGGGATTTGACTGCCAAAAAAGAGCCCTCCTTTGTACCCCAAATAGTGGGGATGAGAGATAGGTAAAAGGTTCTCTGCTACGGGGTATAATCAGGTTTTCTCTTTGAGGTTTCAGGCTGGTGAGCTGTGGGCTGGAGCATCTTCCCCACGTGGGAGAAAGAGCAGATGATGTGTTGTTCTTCACTTCCCAAAGAGCTCTCTCTTCCCTCCACCCCTTCCTAACCTGTTCAAAAACATGTGCCTGTTGGGAACATGGAGTTGAAAGGAAGTAGGAGAGGATCTGACAGACCCTCTGGGACTCAGGGTGGGCTTTCAAGACTTCATTACATATTGATAAAATGAGGAATGCAAGCACTGAGTCTTATTACTTGATTCTCCTGATCTTCATGTTGCCAGCGGCCCCAGGGCTGCTTTCTGCACCGACACTTTGAATTAGCACACCCCTGCAGGGAGGGAGGCTGGAGGAATGTTTGTCTGCCAGGGAAGTGCTGAGATGTCTGGCACGTTGTGGTGGCACTTTGGCTGAAGGTGCCACCTCTGCTCAGTCCTTGAGGTGTCACAGCACTGCAGCTCAGCTGAGGGTCAAACACACATCTCCAGAGCCTCCCATAGCAAAGAGTACTGAAATCAGCCACTGCTTTGCAATTACTGTAACAAAGGCATATCTTAGTAAAGGGAAGAGCCTCTTCCAGCCCCTGTCATGGCCCTCAAATAGCCAATTTCGATAATCCTAGAAAGGTGCCAATGTAAAGGTATTTCCAAGCTGCTTCATGTGTTTTTTTTTAAAAAAAAAAACAAGACTATACCTTACTTTTCTTAAAGGACTCAGAGATGCAGGATCATACATTAGATTGAAAATCCCTGGGGTTTCGGCACTGAAAGAGTTTTGAGGGTCCAAGCTGTAACACAAATGCAGAGTGCAGCCCTCCAGTGCCCCTGTGCCCCCACTGTGCCCCAGCCAGCTGGGCAGACTGGCAAACCCCCGAGGAGGTGTTTGAGCCAGTGGGGATGGATGGTCCCTCCTGCCCAGGCTGCACCTGCTCACCTGGACAGGAGTGCTGGGGGAGGAATCCCACCTTGGATCCTCAAGGGATCAGCCTGAGGGTGGCACAAACCAACCTGGGAGCTGCTGGATGGTCTTCTGTGGCCTCACCTGTGCCAACCTGCAGGGATGAAAGTGCCTGTGGGGCTGGGTAGCAGGGTTTGAGAAAGGCAGCAGCATGAAAATTTGGCACTGGAGCACTAGAAAGCCAAGATCTTGATTTAGATCAGATTCCATCTAGAAAAGAGGATTTAGGCATTTTTTAAATGTTACTCTGTTTGTGTGAGATGGTGTTTTCTCTGCCAAGGGAAGCTGCCTGCACTGCATTATGTATTAGGCTGTTGAAAGCAGAGCCAGTTTTGTAATTATTAGAATTATATTTGCATTCCCAACTAGGCTATATATAACTAGTAAGGTAATGCATGCTAATTAAATACCAATTAATCATTTTAAAAAATGAGATCTGAATCTATACAGCTATCACAGATGTAGTAAATACTCATTGCTAGTGAAGAATAAATCAGGTGTGTTTTAATATGCAACCCTAGTCCTATATAAACACATTGTGCCAATTATTTGGAATGGAGTTAATGTGTTCCTTATTCATATTACACAGCAACTGCTGACAGTGACAATCATTGTAATATATTGGACTACTTTTATATTATTTCACATTAATGCTTCCAGCCATTCACATGGGGGTGGGTTGCATTTTAACCATCCCAAAATGTGCACACTTTACAAGTTTTACCCTGTGAGACAGAGGGGTTTACTCATGCTAAACCCAGCCAGGCAATGCAGGGAGGCTGGGGGAAACACTGTACAGTCTGAGGCTCTTTGGCTCTGGCAGGATATCTCCCAGCACTGTATCTGCAGGCTTCAGAAACTGTGGAAGGCACTCAAAGCTGAGAGCATTTGATGCTTCTGATTCAAGACCCATTCAAAGTTTCTGATAAGAGATGGCAAGGCTTGCAGAGTGCAGCCAAGCAGGCCACTGAAAGGAAGGGGTCACTGGCCACCCTTCCAGTGCCAGGCTCGCCCAGCATGGGCTCTGCTCACTGGGGACAGCTCAGCACTTCCCAGCACATCTGGGGTTTGGCTCCTGGCGGTGTTTTCCAGACTTGTGCCATCCTGGGAGTTTGCTTTTGGCTGTGCTTTGCCTTGGAAGTGATTTCCTCCATGGAAAAACAGGCTAATTAAAGACTTGCTTTGGCCAGGGAGGATCTGGGCAAGATGTCTGGTGATGCAGGATGTGCATCCCTGTCCCTACATTCACTTCTAGGAATCAGGCTCACTGATTTTCAGGGTCTTTACCTTTAATGTCTGGAGCTGGTGACACCTTAAATGCATTATTTCAGCTCAATTGGTTTCATTCAGAACCAATCAACCCAAATTATCTTCAGTGCTATATAATGAAACGAAGTTCAAGCACTTGTTTCCCAGTGTTTTCCTGAGGTGGTTGTGTGAGTTCAAGCTGTGCTGCAGTTACAGGACAATTTAGGTCTGGAGCTCCCTTGAGACTTCATCAACAAGGTAAGAGGGCACTGGCAATTATTCTAATTTCTCAAGTCAAGACGTTTGTTTGGCAGAATGGCTCTGTGCTTTCTATAAAGTTACTGCAGCTCTTTTTTTTCCCTAATAGCTAGGAATGGGGAGGCTGGATGTTCAGTTTGATGTTATTTGCTCTTTTGATCATATTATTTCCCAACAGAGAAATACAAATTTACTGTTCCTAAGAGCAAGATTTTTTCCTTTATGTTAACAAGTAAAAAAAGCCATTTGACTAGAAGTGAAGTTTGGGTAGCCCAGTGTGAATGGCAGAATCAGAAGCAGGGGTGCTCTTCACCTGTCAATACACATGTTAAATGATGGAGGTGTTAAAATATTTGACCACTGTAGATGCCAAACATAATTCTGCATCCTCAGTAGTTTTTGGTTTAGAGACTTTAGGCTGGCTGTTTGTGGTGTGCCAGGCTCAGAAAATGGGGTGATGATGCAGAGGATTTCTTGTGTCAAGCAGGCAGGTCTGTGCCCTGGAGAGAGGGAGGACAGATGTGGTATTTGCCTGTTCCAGGTTGTGCCAGCTCCTAGCACAGATTCATCTCTTTGGGGCAGTGTCTGCATGGCTGTATCAGGAGAGCTGATGTGGCCCCTTTACCCTTTGAATCCCTTGTTGGTTTGTGAGCCAGCTGACCTTAATCCTGAGCTAATTCCTGTCCCAGAGCTCTCTGCTGTGAGCAGGTGGTGGATCTCAAACCAAGCCCCATATAAAACCACCACGGTTGATGCTAATGGAGCTGGCCTTGGATTAAATTCACCACAGAAAGCAAACTTGAAGCAAATTTGTGAGTGTGGCCAATATACTTATGCTGTTTCTCTTTCAAAGATAAATGGATGATGTTAAGTGTCATCACAGGCTTCTTTCATTTTTTCTCTGCTGATGCACATCTGTTTCCTTCATTTTAATGCAAGTTTTGGTCTTGTAGAAGAGCTCTGAGCCAGCACTGTCACAACCAGCATGGCTTCAGGAGAGCAAAGTCCTGCTGATCAGCTCTGCACTGATTCTGGCCAGAAGCCTCTTTCATAGACACAGGGCTGGGGATGCTCTGGTGGCTTTTGCCAGAGTAGGGAACACCAGGAGCAGGAAGGAAGGGTGTGCTGAGCATAAATTCACCCCAGTGGAACAAAGTGTTCCCCTTAGATGCCAGAATAGCAGCAGCATGTCTGCCAGTGAAGGGGCCTGCTGCAGGAACAGTTTGGCAGGGCAAAAATACACCCAAATTTGTGCTAAGCAGCCTGGTGGTGGGTGGCTGGATTATGAAATCTGACTGATGCTCAGAATCCATTGTCTGTTGCCAAGTGCCTCTGAATGAAAAGGAGTGGTGGAGCAGATAGCTCTTTATTTCCTTTCCCTCCACCCCCTTCTAAAAGTTGTGCATTTCAACATGTCCATTTAAATTCTTTCACCTAGAGAAGACTGGGAGGACAGAGCTTGTAATCAAACCTTCATCAAGAATATGACCTATTGCATTGTCAGAAATTCTTGGATTTGTTGAAACTTAGTCCTGGAAAGGATAGACCAGAAAACAATCCTAAGAAAGAGAGGAAAAATAGGATATCCTTTCACTTGAGTGTGTGCTTTTGTAAGTGCAGTCATTTCTGGGGGAGGCATCAGGATTTACAGCTCTTCTCAGCATGACAGGAGTGAGCTCCCATGACTGGCAGAATCATCATCATCATGTACAAATCAGTGTGGTTTTGCCTTGGAAAGGGGGATTGTAGTTCAGCAGTTGTGCTCTGCTGCTTTGCTGTGTACAAACAAGAGCTGTCCTCTAATTTACTGGCTGGTAAATGAAGGAAATCTGGCTGATTTAGTCTCACTGGGAGGGACTTTGGCCTCACAGGGTTGAATTCTAACATTAATTAAGGGGGTATTTAAGAACACATCTGTCTTGTGCCCCTTGCAGTCTTATTCTAGCAGTGAGGGAGGGCTGAGCTTGGCTCCCAGATGCCCCAGAGATGCCAGAGCTGAAAGGAAAAGGCTGTTGCTTGTAACACCCTCTTGTTGACTGAGCTGGCACGTCCTGGAGCCCCTGCGAGGTGATGAACAGCAGCAGCCCCTGGAGATGTTGTGTGTTGTGGTGCTTTTCAAGGTGCCTCCCTGCTCTGGAGCACACTGTTCCCATCCATAACCTTAGCAAGGCAGCCTAGAGGGGAGCCAAGGCTCTGGCTCCTCATCCATCCAAGTGCAGGGATGCCATCCAGCAGAAATGAAGCTCAAGGGAAGGAGGGAGGAGGAACTGCAGATACTCTGGATAGTCCCTGTGCTGCTGCCTCTGAGCACTGAGGAGCCCACGTGGAGGGGAGGTTTGATCTCAGACTGCATTGTCCCCTCACTTTCCATGTTGGGGTTTGAAAGCACCTTGAAATGAGTCCCCCCAAACGTGCCCAGGGGAGGGGGTGTTCAGAGCTGGGGGTTGTGTCGATGGCAGTGCCTGTGAGTGAAAGCTGTGATGTGGAACAGCCCTGAGGGAGGGAAAGCACCTCTGGCTCCAGCCCTTTGCTGCTGTGCAGCTGAACCCTCCTGGGGGCTCTTCCCAGGCTCTGATCCTCTGACACTGTCAACTTGGGCCAGCTCCTTCCCAGAGCCCTTCCCAAACAAAAGCCTGCTATAAATTTCCAGTGCCACTTCACAAGTTTGGAGTTTGCCATTTTCCCTTCCCTGGGTTTTGTTTCCTTTCACTTTTGAAGCGGCTTCCTTTTTCCCCAGGGGAGTGCTTATGTTCTCAGATTGAAAACCAGAAGTCAATTTGGTTTTCCATGAAGGTTAATTTATTAAAAACAC
The DNA here is from genome assembly GCA_035221455.1 of Xenops minutus. NCBI lineage: Eukaryota > Metazoa > Chordata > Aves > Passeriformes > Furnariidae > Xenops > Xenops minutus. Next base: position 8,359,970 of record JAWWEE010000041.1, on the reverse strand, counting down.
AGTTTTGGTATCCTTTGAATTGCTGCTTTCCATTTAAAAATATTTATTTTACTAAACCCACATCTTTCTGATGGCAAAATGTTTGGGCATTAAAGTCAGCTGCTGTCCAGTAGCTTCAGTATATAAATATTTCTATGGTACAACCATGATTTTATGGGGGAAAGCAATTTCAGATAACCAGTAAAGTCTTTAAAATTAACTTTAGTTAAAATTAAGATTATTTTAGCTAATGTAGGAAAGTTTCATGCACCAGAGCCTTACTGTGACCTTCTGAATCCTAGAAATATTAGTGTTTAAGCCTTAAAACATGGGCATTTTAAATTTTTAATGGATGCAGTAAAAGCCCAGTGGAAGCTGCAGAAAACCTTGCTAAGGGTTTGTGGCAAAATGCCCCAAAGCAGCCAAGCTGTGGTTTGCAGTTGCTTGTTTTTAGATAATGGGGGAGAGAAGGATTAGAAACTGAAAGAAATGATAACCATAATTGTTAAGGAGATCTCTCTTCTCTCTTGGTCCTTTGGGTGCAGTTTTCTTCCTCCAGCACTCAGTGTCTTCCTCTTCCTCCCTGCAAAAACCTCTTCTTGGGCACAAAATCCTTTCTGAAGTCCCAGGAGTCTCCCTGTGACAGTGCTGTGAGCACAAAGGGGTTCCTGCTTCTTTCTTTTGCTCCTGGTTTTTCCCCTTCCAGCCCCTGCTGAACAGAAGTGATGGGTTTATGTGATGCAGTGCTCAGGGACCAGCACCCAGGGTGTTCCTCTGGGGACATCTCGTGTGAACCCCCAGTGTGACTGTGATGGAAGAGGTGGTGGGATCTTCCAGAAGGTGGGAAATGATTCTGGAGCTGATTTGGTGAATGGCACTTGAGGGCTGAGTCTGTTGCATTTTTAAACAGCAAGAAGAGGTGAAGCAACCAGCAGTGCAGCTGGTTAGGAAGTCCCTGGGTAGTTCAATATATGTAAAAAGCATGTCCCATATGGCTCCTCACACATGATGACCAGTCTCTGATGGCAGATGATGGCAGCTTTAACTGAGGGGAAAGTGGTTCCAATTAGTCTGTGAACAGGTCTCCAATGAAATGGATTTTAACTTCTGAAAATCAATAGCTGGGATCAATCTACAGTAAAGATAAAGCCTTTTACTGATTCCAAATCACTTCATCCTCCCTAGAGGACAACATGTTTGCCTCTTTAACTGCTCAAAGTCTCGGAGACCTTTGGGAGAAAAGAAAAAGGGAGGGGACAACATCTTCATTTTCTTGGTGTTTGAAGGGGTAATCCTCTCCTCCCTGCTTTGCTCCCAGCTCTCCAGAGTGTGCTCTGATTAAAAAGCTCAACCTTCCACATCTTTCCAGACTTGTACAGATCATTACAAAGAACATTAACTGGTGCTTTTTTCCTGCTTTCTGGCTTGCTGGAGTGATGTCTCCAAGCAGCTGGAGGCACAGAGGAGCTGGGGGTTGCATGGCAGTGGGGAAAGTGCCTTGATCCATGAGCACGGCTCTTCCTCCTTCTGCAGGGATGTTCTTTGTTTCTCAGAAAACAATATTGAGAGAGAGAAAACAGGAGGTTTTCTTACAGGGTGATGTCACCAAAGGCCAGACTAGAGACTGAAGAGCCTGTCCTTAAGCTCTTGTTCCTGCCCCACCATACGATTTGGAGATCTTGTCACCCCAACCAAGGACTGCCAAGTGTTGTGTGATGTGCAGAGCTAGAACCCGAGAGCCTCTCCTGCACGGATCCTGTTCCCATCCTGCAATTTGAAGCAAGAAAAGCCTCCCAGCAGCACCAAGAGGGAAAATACCCCCTTTAGCACAGCAGGAAGCTCTCCTGGGAGGCTGCCTACAAACCTCCAGGTTTTAGGTGGTGCCAAAAGCTTCGTGCAAAGCCATTTGTGATGGCAGCCCATGGGGATTGTCTCCAAACTCAAGGGACAGCTCAAGCCAGATGTGTCCTGCTGGCTGGCACTGTGCTGTGATGCTGGGCAAAGGGCAGCAGGGGAAGGGTTGCTGATGGGACAGGAGCAATGGCTGGAAGGTCTCAAAACACATCTTGTTATTCACACTTGTTTTTCTCAGTTGTTTTTCTACTTTCCCATGCCTGGTACAAGGCCACAGGTGTTTCTGCTCTGCTTTGCCACGCTCACAGCTGCATCTTCTCGAGGCTAAAGCTGTCCTCAGCCCAGTAATCTCCCACACCTGCCCATGGCAGGGGGTGGCACTGGAGGAGCTTTAAGGTCCCTTCCAACCCAAACCATTCCTGGATTCTCAGCTGACACAGCCCCCCCAGCAGCACCAGCTGGTGAGTGAAAGCTTCTCCAGGGCACCTCTCCTTTCAGAGGCACCTGAGTGGCATGGGAAATGCATTAATGATGTCTGGAAATATAAAAGTAACCTGAACAGAAACCTGCTCCCTCCGTTCTGGTCAGCAGGAGGTGCCCACCCTTGCCTTCTCCCTGCTCTCTGTGCTAACGAGACCAGGCTTTGCTGTATCAGGTTGGTGATGTTAATGCACAATTTTTAATAATTTAACCCATTGTTTTAAAGATTAACGTTTAGCATTCTCGTGGAGAAATGGTGTTGGTTCCTGGTTAGTGCAGGGAAGAGCTCCTGGCAAGTTAGTTCTACCAGGCTGATGAATTTTGGGCATTTGCTCAGTTGCAATTAAAATAGAGGAGCTCAGTGTGTGGCACCAGGGGCAGCAGCATGGGAATAACTGTGTTGGTGCAGCAGGTTAGCAACCCTCCCAGATTTCTTCAGTTTCTTCTATCTTGTAATATCTTGTCCTATATTGTAAAAAGAGAGCAGGAAAATGGAACTTGTAACATCACCATTTTGGATTTTACTTTACATTTCCTTGTGATAGAACTGAGACCTTCACTCAGGGTTCTTACATTGCTCTTGAGAGCAGAGAATCTGAAGTATTTATTTAATTGAAATGTGTGCTTATGACACTTCACCTGTTGCACTGGTAGGCAAGTTGTGAGTTTGGAAGAGGGCCATGTGTTTGCACCAGCAGGAAATTAAAGCTGCCAACTACAGGCTGGTTCTCTGTGCTGGTGAGTCAAACTGTGATGACAATAGAGGCTGTGCTTCAGAAACAAAATGTTAGCACTGATTGTTTTCCCCTGTCAGCAAAAGAGGGTGTCACTTGCTGAGAAATGTGATCCATTTTAGGTTATAGCTTCTTCAGATTTGTTTTAAAGAAGCACAATGTACATTTTTGTGGATAAAAGCCTGTGCTCTTTATTTTGAGGGTCTGCATAGATGAGCTGGTACCCTGCCTGGTCACCACCACTGATGCAGCTGAGAGTGTTAAGAACTTTAATTTGCTTCAAAGGATATGTATATATTTCAATTCTGTCCTTGATGGGTGTGCTGTTCTTGGGCTTCATACAGGTATTTTGGAAGTGGATGTGAAATGTCATTTCTAGACATTGGGGGTGAGCAATGTTACATGATGATCCAAGTGGAGACTTTTCAGGGGGGAGAGCAGGATGTGTTGTGATGGCACAGGGACACATCTGCTGGGATTTGGAAGAGCAGAGGATCTGCTCTGGGGGGAGCAGCCCAAGGTGAACAAACCCTCCCAGGGGCTGAGGTGGCACAAGGAACTCTGTGAGAATGCTGGTTCTTCTTTGGCTCCCTGGTACAAAAAAAGGACTGGTTGTATTGCCATGCTAGGGCAGCAAGATTCCTGGGCAATGGGTTAAACTGTCTCTGTACTGACCAGATAGTGTGTGAATGAAGGGAGAAATCATACTGCAACTGTGTTGGGTTTAAGGTGGTTTTTATTGCTTTTATTGTTTGCTTCTTGTGAGAACTCTTACACAGTTTACTTTCCATTCACACTTCAGACTTGCCTGGATTGGTCTTTTTGCTGTGTGGCAGCTTTTAATGCAGTGGCAGGATCAGCCAGGGCAGGAAGTTTGGTAGATGCCACTGCTTGTCTCTGTACATCAGTGCCCAAATGTCCAAAAAGCTGCCTGGACAGTGCTGCTTTCTTATTTGGAGGTGGCAAATTTGAAAGATTTTGAAAATCATTCTGAAAATTCACTGATGAATCTGTTTTCTGTGAGGGAATGTTTGCTGTAGAGTAATAGAAGTATTTTTGCAGCTCAGATTTCCACCTGAGCTCTCCATGGGAATTTTTCAGAGTGATTAGCTTGGACAGTATAACCTTGATCAGATGAAATTTGATCATGATATCGAGACCCAAATTTCAAAGCAAAATTCCTTTTAGGAAAATCCAAAATACTGGATTTTTCTTTTTAACTCTCCTGCCAGTTCAGGAGAACCAGTAGAAGCTGACTACATCTAAAAGTCTATATTTTTGGCTGAATTTAAAGGCCTGAATTCCTCAGAAAAATGTGCAGCACTGACATCTAAAAATTCCTTGTTCAAATAAGAATTTCAGATTAGTAATCAAAGATTACAGGCAAGTGGTGAGGATTGTCAGCCACCCCTAAAGGTGAGAGCCAGCTGTTTTCCTTTGCTGCATCAGGAAATTGTCACCTAAACATCAGTGAGTGTCTCTGTTGTGTTTTGAGCTGCTCCAATGGGATCAGGACAAGATTCTCTGTCTGGCCAGAGGAAGGAATTAGAAATACCAAAGCCTATCAGCACATATTTTGCTGAAACTGCTTTTCTGAGTGCTCTGAGCTTTGTGCCAGCAGCCTGTGGAATTTGCCACGGGGCCAGCTTTGCTTCTCATCCCTGAGGACACTGATGGTCTCCATCCACTGCAGAGCTCCCTGCTCCTCCTATTCCTGTGCCTTAGGGTCTCTTTCCTTTCAATTCATCTGCTTTCCTCTCCTCCACTGCTTTTGGACTCCCGTTCAGGGAGCAAGACAGCCTTTAAAAATTCATGCCTTCTGGAAGGATCTTGTAGGGAAACCAGCAGGAGTTTCCCAGCTCAGCACTTCCCTCCTGCATTCAAACTCTCTCAGCACGTGGAGGAGAAGCACCCCAGCCCCTTTTCTGTGCAGGCAAACCAGAATCTCTGTGCCATTGAGGTGCTCTGGGTAGAGACTAAGTCTGGTGGAGGGTAGGACAGACCTGAGCAGGAGCACCAAGGTGTGGGGATACACCTGTAAAATGCCCTGCACACTCTCTGGATATTCCTCAGCTAAGACATCATCCTTTTTAGTTTTGCAGCAAGTCCTGATTGCCCTTCACCTCCTGCTCTTGGTCCTGACACTGATGCATATCGTGGGTGCCATATAAATGTTCATCTAGTCATAATGAGGCAACAAACTCCCACATTTTCCTGGTGCCTGAGCTGCTTTCAGGGCAGTTTTTGTTCTTAGGATGTTTCAGTACAAAGATATCTTACTTGAGGGTATGGAGAGGTGTCAGTAATTTATTTTTTTCCCTGGTTCTTTTAAGTTTGCAGCACAGTCTGTGTTTCACTGTTGCTGACAGTCCCACTGTAACTAAACACAACCTGAAATTTGCAGCTGGAATGGAGGGGAGAATTCTTGGTGGGAAGTGTTGCAAAATAGCAATCTGTGTACTCTGGAAGGAGCTTAGAGAGTGTGATTCATGACCAAAATTAATAGAAGCATTTCCTCTGGCAGCAGGTGCTCCCAGCTGCTGGCACGGGCCGGGAGCAGCACACCCAGCACAGATAAGTTGGTATCAGTTTTCACTTCCTCTGTCTGAAGCTCTCCAGACCTGCAGCCCAGAAGGAAAAGAAGCAGAATGTACAACCCCAAAGTGTTCTGATCATTAATCGTGCATCTCCCCCTTGCAATAACACGTTCTCCCAATGGCCAGGAAAATGGCACATTGTAGCCTTTTTTCCCAAGAAAATGAACCCCTTGTGGTCTCATGCCCTACACACATCAGTTCCCCCTGTTCATTTGGAGTCCTTTGGCCAGTTTCAGCTAAAGCAGACCAAAATTTCCGAGGTGCAAGGTTTGTACATAGAAACAGCAGCAGAGGACCCATGGAGGGCAAAAAGGGTCGAGTCCAAGTTTTTATTTGACTTGCTGAGATGCACCAAGGATGGAGGTGTTGGGAACATCCCCAGCTGGGGGAAAACTTTGCTGCAGCAGAAGGCACAAAATACAGCGGGGCACAAGGCAGGGCCTCGGTCCCCTGGGACTCTCTGGGGTGTGGTGAGAAGAACCCTGACACAGGAACTGCATTTCAAGTGGAGATCCCACCCCTGGAAGAGTCCAGGTTGGATGGAGCTCTGTCCAGGGGGAGCTGTCCCTGCCCATGGCAGGGGGTGGAATGAGATGATCTTTGAGGTCCCTCCCAAACCAAACCAGTCTGTTGTTCTAAGGTTTACCACTTTGGGTGACATTTGAAATGCCAGTTTACTCCAACAGTATAGATAATTTATTCTCCAAACAATACTTTTGGGTTCTTTTGGTTAGTCTTTGCTCTGAATTTTAGGACTGCATTGCTTCCTTAGCCCTTCCCTCATGCTGCTCCCAAAATCACTAGTGTGAAAGGAATCAAAAAGATTGAAAATTGGGAGCTCTTCCGTTAATAAAGCTGGTGCTCCTTCTGGATTTACTGCTGGAGGATCTTGAGGAAATAGCACCAAGCTGCTACTGCTCTTCTTGCAGGGATCTGCAAGAGTTAGAGAGAAAGAAAACCACTGCACCGAGCCCATCAGAGAGGTGGGATGGGCAGGGTTGGCTTTTGGCCACATCAGGCTGGGACAGAGCCTTTCCCAGTCTAATTTTGCATTGTGGGTAGGAAGGGTTTATTTCCACGCCTTTGTTTCAAACCTGCTGCCTCGTAGTTTCACCTGAGGAATTGCAGGAAACAGGCAAGAGCTGGGCAGTGTAGTGGTTTGTGGGAAACCACTTTTCCCAGTGCCATGGATTTATCCATCAATATCCTTCACCTGGCAGCTTGAAAATGGGAGCACACAGACTTTGATGGAAAAAAAGTGCTACTTATTGTTTTTTTTAGCTCAGAAACGAATGCAAAATTCAGCTGATACTGGATGCCTGATGAGCAGCCTGTTCTGACAGTCACTTTTCAGGTTTGGGTGGCTTTATTCTGCTGTCAGACTGTCAGAAAAGATTTGTGTCTCTCATGACCTGCACACAACTCCTTTTCCTCAGGTGCTGGGTGGGATAGGAGGGCAGCAGCATCGGGGTGAATTCCTGTCACTCCTGCTTAGGGCTCTATAGTGGGGTTTTCACAGTAAGTGTCCTTGCCATGCTGCTCTGTAGGGAATGCTCTGCCTTCCTGCAGGCGTGCAGGTTGGAGATGTGGCGAGGGATTCTCTCCTCTCAGGTGCTGCCTGTGCTCTCTATAGAAACCATGTGAGAATTCTCGTCCTGCGCTTGTAAAACACCCACAACTCATAAGAAATATGACTTTTATTGTGAACAGGACAGAGGTGATTAGTAAAGTGCATATTGGTGCTGGCTGGCAAGCAAGGAGGTCAATTTGCTCAGCTTTTGAAGTCCACTGAAGTTTTTGTGGTCTACAGTGAGAAAATCGGGATGTTGAAACATTGTGGCAGCCTCAGTGAGTCATTGATTTCCTAATTGAGGTCCTAATCAGAGGAAAATGGGGAAGCTTCAATTCACTTCTCACCCTCCCGACAAATAAGGTGCTAACTACCAGCGAAAGCTGTAATGATTGTGCTGTGTGGCTCCTCTTAGGAGAGGCAAGTGCTTTAAATGGAATTATGATAATGATGTGATCATTGTCTGGACTGGCTTAATGGGTTTAGCGGCTGTTACGATATTAAAGGCTTTGCACTTAAGAAAAATACCTCGTGTTCCATTGCAAAGGGATCAGAAGAAGCTGCTGGAGCTGTTGCTGTTGTGCTGGATCCATCACATGTAGTTCTGTACGCTGCCAAAAGAACTGCTAGTTTGGACACTGTGGATTTGGCAGCTTTGGTGCTTCAACATCGACACAAGAATAGGCTCTTGGAGGCTGTGCTTTGAAGGGATTAATAAATTATAGGGGAGTTGGATATACCAGAGAGGGGGAGAAAGTGGGTGGGGAGTGCTTGATATATGGATATAAAAATGGGACGAGAGTGTCAGGAAAAAGAGGATTCTGTGTCAGTCTTGCATAATTAATCTGGGAATTGGGGGTGTGGCAGGGACAAAACCAAGGGGCAGTGTGGGGGGAAGAGGAAACAATTCTCCAAATGGCCCTGTCACTGCCTGGTTCTATGAAATGATCTCCAGGTGCTCTGTCAGATGGCACAGTTGGCCCCAAAGACACTTCCATCAGTGGTGCTGCCTCAGGGATTGGGAGCCCTGGGAATCACTTTGGGTCTCAGTGTCCTGCACAGGTCAGGGAGAGGCAAAGGGCACGTGGTGGTGAAGACTTCTTGACCAGTCCAATGCAGCATCAGGGGGTCTGCTGAAAAGACAAGGCCAAGGGCAGAAAACAAATCCATGCAGGGAAGTCCAATTTTAATGGAGTTTTTTGTTTGAAAACAAAATAATTGTGGAACTCGGACAGTGGAAAGGCTCTTTCTTTTTGCACTGAATAGCTTTAAATTGAAATTGAGGGGCCTCTCAGTTGCATGAGTTGCTGCTGACCTTGGCAGAATGGGGTGTGTGCCATTGTTAGACCCATTGTGAACTGGGACCATTTGGTTCCTGTGTCTGACTGCTTGGGACTTCTCCTCAGCACTTATTTTCGCTTTTAAATGCATAATATCAATGCCCCCACTCTTGATCACTTTGGTGTAAAGGAGCCAGGGCAGGACTGAGAATGATACCTTTGGGAATTAAAATTTTTGCAGTGGAAATCTCAAATTCTTTTCCAGCCTGTTGAACTTTAATTAATTTTGCCTCTTAATAATGATGCTTTGTGTCTTCTGTTAATCCTTTAAAACCTACTTCAAACATCTTTGACTTGTGCTGGGCGATGTGAGTGAATAAGAGCCACTTAGAAATTCTGATATGATGAGAGAGCGATTTTTGCCCTCATGGCTGGAAAACTTTGGATTAAAGAAAATTTTCAGAGGCTTGCCTGGAGTGTTAGAGGGATTTGGAGCATTAACACAGAAATGTGCCTCATGCTGTGGCTTGCATGACAAAACTGTGAAAGGGTTAAGGATGAAGTCAAAGATGTGCATTAAATCATAACTGAGTTTGGAGAGTCCCCCGAGCTGAGGGACAGTGCTCTGACTCACAGCATGGGTCTGTCTAGACACGGACTGTCCTCATGCCAGAAAAAAGTCAGGTTTCATCAGCATCTGGGTAGGGATCCAGGCATGAAAACTCCAGAGTTTTGACATGTGGGATCAAGAAATTCTTCCTTATCCTAATGTATATCGTTGGAAATGTGGCAGGAGACACAGGAAATACATCCCCATTAGTTATGAGGAGAGTGTGTTCTGCTTTTTTCATTTAGTCAATTAAGATGTTGTTTGCAAGTACAAAATGTTTGTTCTAGACAAACTGATATATGAAGTTGAGCTGGGGCTGCATTTTCCAGGAACAAACAGTCCCATGGCACGAGGACTCGTTGTTTGGAGCTGTGAGAAATGTCAAATGCAAGTAGACTTTGTGAAATCCCTCTGGTTTCTCTGTGTGCATATCAATGATGGTTTGTTTTTCCGTGATAAACTCATTCAGCTATTAAATTACTGGAAAGAAATCCACCATTTCAACAAAGATACCTGAGTCAGTTGTGTGCATTTATAAAGGATGTCATTTTGGTTGGTTTCTGAACTTAAAAAAAAATACCCTGCACAATTTCCCTGAAGTTTCCATTTACAAACATGTACTTTTTAATTTATTTTTTTTTCTAAATTAACATACTAAGAGGGCTTTAATCTAAAATTGCTAGGGAATAGGAACCTTAATCCATCCCACTTTTACTAGTTTGATGCCAGTGCCAGCAAGAGAGGGGTCTCAGGTCAGCAGGAGAGCAGCAGGAAGGGTTTCACAGCGTGGGTGAGGTTGGAAGGGACCACTGAGCTCACCCACGGTCTGTTCCACTGAGTGGCCACTGCACAGAAAAATTCAGGTGGAGCTTTCCATGCATCCCTTTCTGCCTGTTGCCTCTTTTCCTGTTGCTGGGTGCCACAGAGAATAAACTGGGTTTTTTTAGTGTCTGGAAGTGCATTGTCCCATCACATGGTGGAGGGTCACCCTGGCTCATTCCTGATCTGCTCTTCCTTCAGCTGCACCATTCCCACTACAGCCCTCGAACCTCCAGCTGCAGAGGAATACCCTAAAGCCACAGGTGTTGGAGTAATTAATTTTTTGGGCTCTTTAAGCAATACAAGATTAAAAAATCCTGATTCTTTCTCCTCTCTCCCATCAGCATTAAATGCTGGCTTTTGAAACTCTCCAGAGGGATGCAGAAAAAGAATGCTTAACTGGTCTGAATAAATCAACCTTTTCCAAAGGAAAGCAGCTTGGGAAAACAGGCTTTTTGGAGTAGCAAAGGGATGATTCCTGACAGCTTCCACCTGGAGTGACTCCTGCTGAGCTCCCTGGCTTGTGTAACACGGGAGGCCAAGGCAGATGAGCACAACAGCCTCTCCTCCCCTCTAACTGGTGAAGCAGGAGCAGTTCTGGCCCTGGTATGTGACATTTATAAAGCTTGACACTGTGTCATCTGCTGCTGATCTTGCCTGGAGGGAATTCAAGGATGAGGTGTCCTGGCTTGAGTGAGACCCATTCGTTTTGGGTTTGGATGGATAGTAAATTTTTCACCACGACATTTAGCCTTTGGAGTTCCTTCCCCAGATGACTGATGTGGGTTTGTGAACACAGAGCTGGGCTGGGCTCACTGCCACGTGGATGCTGCTGAACCTGGCCCTTGGACAGCCAAGGGCAGGGGGATGCAGGAGGCAGGGCAGGGGCTCCTGCTCAATCCCTTGCTGGCTGGTGGTCAAAGCAAGGGCTGCAGACCTCTTGTTTTGGTCATGTATCTCTGTATAACAGGAGAGCTGTGGCATGTACAGAGAAAACTGGGTTGAGAGAGGTCAAAGACTGAACAGCTGCAGAGGTGAAATACCCTGAAGGTTGACCCCATTGATCTTAAAATTAACATTCTTGGTCTGTAATAATAATAGAAATCAGTTTTGCTGGGCTACACGGGTCCATTGGGGAGCACGTGGTTTGTAAATTCAGGCCATGTGAACACCAGAGAGGACTCTGTGAGATGTGTTGGTGGCTGCTCTGGGAGCCAGCACTGAGGACCAGCAGCCAGGAGCAGTTTGCCCAGGAGGTGCTGCTGCTTTTGGGAGCCTGAGGTGCTGCACCAGCCATGCCTTGTGCTTCCTGCTTGTCTGAGTCCATGACATGACAAAACACCCCAAGGCAAGGAGGATGCATCGTGTGGCTGGCCCTGCAGCAGGTGCTGGATTGCAGTTGTGTTCAGCCCTTATTTAACAAAAGAAACTTCCTGCAGGTGACAAACGGGAATGTGACACCATTTCTTTTTAGTTTGGACAAAGCAATGAAGTCACATGCCAATGTGGCACGCAATTACATTGGGATCGTTTTAATAAAATGCAACAGTGCTCTGTTAAAATCCCAGGCAATCTAGAAGGTAGTGAAGGGGGAGAGTAAACACGAAGTGCCCCCGAGGCTGGGAGTTTGAGGCATTCGAGCAGAGCCTGGAGCCCTTTGGTGCCTGTAAACTATTCTGTTACATAAGCATGTCTTGCTATGGCTTAACTCCTGGATAGAAATCCCCTCCAGGCTGGTAAAAGGAGGTGCCTCAGTGCAGAAAAGTCTGATATTTATTTACTTTACAGGTTTGGGTCAGTGAGGGAGCTCAGCTGTATTTAACTCTTGCTTGGCTTCATGATTGCTCCACAGCAAGAGTTGTCCTTGTTTTGGCCATAAAGCTGTGCCCACTTTGCTTTCCCACTGAGCTTTGGCTCCAGCTGTATCTGTCACCTCAAATTCCTGCAATCCCACTAAGGATTTTTGTTTCCTACAAATTGCAAAAAAACTGGCATAAAGTCTGTGTGACAGGGGAAGGGTGGCCAGGAATGACCAGCCCAGACCTGGACCTGACAAAATCGTGGGGGTGCTGCCAGTGCCTCGAGGAAGCTGAGCTGGGAAAGGTTTGTGGCAGCTGCCAGTGCTGCCCAGTTTGGACCAGCCTGCACCACGTTTCAGCATCTGGATGGCCCAGTGAAATAATTATCTGGGCAGTTGCTGCAGTTGGAACTGTTTGTGTGAACAGCTTTGTTCCTTGAGTGGGATTAAGCGGTTTAATCAATGTGATCCCAAGGAAGAAGTAAAGTGATACTTTATGGAGCTTCCTCGGTGCTTCTGGGCATGAAAACAGCCTTGGATGGTTCAGAAACGCCTTGAAATCATCTTTGTATGCAGCCAGCTCCCATATCCTGGCCCACTCTGGGGATGGTGGAGCAACTGGAGCTCAGTGATGCCCAGGAGACGAGTCACTTGTTTGTGAGGGTGACAGAGTTTGACTCCTCGGGGACAGGGGTGGCAGGACAGCCCTGACCTGCCCAGGGGTGCTGGGGGTGAGTGGCATTTTGGGGAGGCAAAGTTTGCAATGCTTCACACAGCTCTGTGTTTGCAGGGCCAAACAAAAGGCTATTAATGCTTAGAGTGCTTTATGTATGTGTATATTGTAAGTTTAAGTGGCCACATTGCTGCATTTAAAGGACAGGCTGTTGCCTATGGAGAAGGAGTTGGTGAAGTTTCTTTGTAGCCAGGGACGTTTTTTGAACCTCAGACAACCAGCTGTCCTGCCTAGGTGTGCTACAACCTGCAGTGAGTGGAGGGCCACCTCCAGCCCATCTTTGCCCCACTTTCCTTCCCAGTCCTTCACTGTAGGGTGACACACATGGCACTCACTCACCTGAATTTGGGCTCTTGATCCCTGATGCAGTGCTGCATGTTTTAATTTGTAAAGGCAATCTGTATCCCCTAACCCTGGCTGCTTCTCAGAGAGCTGAGAGCAGGTTGTTCTTGGCCAGACAGGAACTTTTGTAGGGTTTGGCTGCAAAGTGCCTGAGAGAATTTCCCCCCACATCCTGGTTGCATGGGGTACCTGGGCTTTGGAGGAAAGCTCTGCTGGGCATCAGGGCTGGTGTGGGAAGAGACCAGGAGCTTTGGGAGCATTCCTGCTTCTATTGTTCTGAAAGATTGCTGCTTGGAACCACCTAGGTGAGGTGCAGGTTCCCCCAGATCTGGCACACCATGGAATATCTGCACAGGAGCCTTTGGTGCTTGAGACTGCATTTGCTGGGTTGTCTAAGCTAAGCAAAGCCTGTAACAAGTTTAATCCCTGACTAACCTTCATTTGCTTTCCAACAGCCCCCCAGGTCTTAGGAAGTAAATAATTTTCCCAGCAATATGCAAATGTGGTTGCCATTAATATTAATAGCAGCTATTATTTACTAAATAGACTTCTTGGTGAACTGTGTGTTTATTGTAGGTTGTTTGAATCAAGTCAGAGTGTGATCACTGTTATGTAGCAGCTGCAGGTCTGGGGATGGGGAAAGGCAAGAGGTAATTAGCTGGCAGTAATTACCTGCATAGGACGGTCTTGCAGTGTAATTAAATGGTCAGCACTTGCCCTGTAAATAAAATGACCTCCTTGGCTGATGTGTCATGTGTCACTGAGGCAGTGGGTTTATGTGCAGTGAATCTCTGTTAAAAGCTGAGTTCCTTTCCAAGATAAATTCCTGGCTGCTGTCAATCCTGCAGGAATCTTACAAGGGGAGAGGAGTTCCATGGGCAACAGTCACACTTGGGGTCCCTTTGGTGGCTTTCCAGGCTGATTAATCTGGCAGGATTTCTGTTAATATGTCAGAGCTTTGGAAAACTGAGTTCCCTTATCTTGGCAGCTGGAGTCCTTCTGAATTGTAATTTAAATGTCTGTTCAATAATCAGAATTTTATTTTTTTTTGATCAGTGAATCTGATGAGTGTTCTGTGGGAGGTAGAAACCCCTGTTTCTCTCATGCTTCCTTATACTGGAGCATTTTAATTTGCCCTTCTCTCATTAGAATGGTAAACAAGGAGGAAGGGGATGTTATTTTCTGTGCTGCTGTTCATCCTAAAGAGATGGAGCTAATTATAAAATGCCTTTAGCTAAGAAGGGCCCAGTGGCTGTGAGGGCTGAACTGGGCTTGTTTATTTGGAGTATGTACAACCCAGAGGAGATTTGTCCAACCTCAGTCACTAAAGCCCCAAGAATTCTGTCCTTGAGTGTATTTGAGTGTTTTGTAGCTCTTACCATGGGCAAGGTGGCACATGGGATGTCCCTGCATGGTGACCTGAGGCTGCTCCATCACAGGGAGCCCCAGTGCTGGTTCAGCTCCCCCCCAAATTGCATTGACTTGTGATGTGATGCTGGGGAAGTTGCTTAAATGATGGCTTTCCTATTACAGAGTTAGTATCTTAATGTATACATGCTGGGAGCCATTTGTGAATTCTTGCATTTCCTGTCTTCTCAGAGCTTGAATTGGCAGCTGTAATAATGTTTAATAATAAGGTAGATCTTCCTGACGCTCTCGCTGGAATAATGGAAAACACAGTTATGCCACAATGGAAAGAGAAAAACCAGAACCCTGGGTAAGACTGAAACGAATTCCCTTGGCAAAGAAATAGGGTGGAAACCCTTTTTCCTTGTGGCACATTAATGTTCCAGAGAAGAGAGCAATCTTAAATAAACACAATTATTGTTGTTAGAAGGAGTGAAATACATGCCCTACGATGCTGCCTGTGTATCAGTACACTGAAAGTTATAAAATTATCTGTGCTTTACATAGTAAAAGAATTGGAAAGAATAATTCCTGCTTTTTGTGCATTTGTTTAAGATACAGTCCAGATAGACTGAAAAAAGTGTCAAACTTTGCTGGAAAATAATAAGCACAGCACTTAGGGAAGAGGAGATTTACTATGAGAAACAGAACGTAGGAGATGCATAATGTTACAGTGGCTGAAGTGAGATATTTAATTGCTTGTTTTCAGCACAGCAACATTGTAAATCAAACATTTAATTCATTGCATAGCTATATTGTGTCTAGTCCAAACTGAAAGGCATCCTACCGATGTGATTTGTTTGGCTGGAGACACGGGAGTCCTTCAAACCTGCTGATTAAATGCTGTTTGGAAACAGACTCTAATTATTCACCATGTTTTTGTCCATGCACAATAGCGCTTTCTTTTGATCCTCTCCTGCTTATCCATCACACCGTGACTTATCAGAGCTGAAACACAGGAGCAATTCCATTGGGGCAAGAAAGCAGCAGGGCCAAGGTCCAGAGGCAAAGTTCTGAGCTGGACTTTGTGCAGTTGTTTTGATCCATCCTTAGGGATGGGAGAGGAGACCAGAGCACTGTAAGCACCTCACTCTGCAGCTTCTGGCTTGGATCTGTTTGGATCTGTTCTGACTGCAGGTTCTCTGCTTAATAATTCGATCTAGAGCTGCCTTTGCCTCCTTTGGTCTGGTCTTCTTTTTTATAGCCTGGATGTGGATTGATGGAAAATTTTTCCCAGGTCACTGCACAAATTGGAAAAGAGATTATGGTTTGGTTTCACCTTTTCCTTAAGCCTTTCCTTCCATGATATTGCTGCATAACTTAAGCCCTGCCTTAAGCCCCTGAAACTCACTGGAGATCTGTGCTGTGTGCCACATAGAATGAATATTAACTGTTGGATGCTGGAGCATGAGCATTGACTGCAGGGAATCCTCCTGACCACTGAGTGTCATTGTTAACTCAGGAGAAACGGGGTGATGAGAAAAATCTCTACTTGGGGGACAGGGGGAGATGAACCTGTGTTGGGAGCCTGGGAGGGCAGTGCCATCCCTCACACAGTCTGCTCAATGTCAAGGTTAGCTTCCCTAAGAAGTGCTGGGTGTTCACAGGCATTCTGGAGGCTGGATGTGGCACAAACTTGCAAAATAGGCTGCCACATTTCCATGGGGGAATGGGCTCCTTGGCTGTGTAGAGCTTAATATCCTGAATTTCTGGGGTCTTCTCATCTGGCCAGCAAAGGCTGCTCCATGTTGTCTCTGCTTGTCTCCCACCCAGTGCAAGTCACAGACCTCTGAGTCTTCCCCAAAAATGCTGGCACTTCTGGCATTTCTCTAGACCCTCTTCTTGGGCTTTGTGCCCTCTGAAGTCTCCTCTGTTCTGTGGGCTGCAAACCAGCACTTTTCTGCCCCTAGGGCTCAGGCTGGTGCCTCTTCCAGCTCACAAAGCCTTGAAATGCAATTGTCTAGTAGAGAGCCATCACCATCAGAGGCAATGTTATTTCCATAGAAGGAAAACTACTCTGAGAGAAATAGTTCAAATAGTGGGTTGTGCAGCTGGTTTCAAACTGAGTTTTATTACCTGTAAGTGTTGCCCCTTTTCTTTGTGTGTTATATGAGCAGGGTGCAATTTCCTCCTATCTTAACTTATGAATTAATACTCTCACTGAATGTGCTATTCAGAGGGTGGACTTGAAGCCTTGAAATTCTCATGAGCTGCTGTGGACTCTTTTCTGTGCAGGGTAAACTCACCTCCATCATTGTCAATGCTGGAACTAATGCAGGGACTCTGGTTTTGGGCTTAAAATGTGTCCTTCTTTAGCCTTCATGTTAATCCATTGGCTTCAGTGATGGCAAGAGCAAAGGATGTGGCTGGAAGGAATGAGCATGGGATTGGGAGGAGGAAGGTCCCAGGTAGGAAGGAATGCAATGCTGGGCTTGCCAAATGAGTGGTATTTCAATTCTTCTTCTGAA
Source organism: Xenops minutus (assembly GCA_035221455.1). Lineage (NCBI taxonomy): Eukaryota > Metazoa > Chordata > Aves > Passeriformes > Furnariidae > Xenops > Xenops minutus. The sequence continues at coordinate 8,343,299 of JAWWEE010000041.1, read as the reverse complement.
AATCATCTTATTCTTATGTCTCTGTGCTACATCTCAAAAAGCAGTTCACCTTCAAGAGTGATAAAAACGGGGCCTTTCTTCTGCAGAATGGCAAAATCTGTCTTAAACCCCTCTATTGGAAATAAGATATGTGTGTTTTACTGCCAAAGCAGCAGAGGAAACCTTCTCCAGCTGCTATCACTGGGCTAGGATTTAACAGCAAGGTTGCTGTTGCCTTGCAGTGATGTTGCCATGAAAACACCACCTTTTTGGACTTAAACTCTCCTTAAACTGGGTGACTGGGGCTGGAGTGGGGCAGCCAGGAGGAATTGCACAGCCTGCCCGTGTGCCAGTGAGTGGGCACTGCTGGTGTGGAGGGAGAGGCTGCTGCTCTGCCAGCAATTCCCTCCTTCCTTTGCTCTTCCTCCTGCCCCCCCCGAGCTCTGATTTAGCTCCTCACAGCCCCAGAGTTGAGGAGGTTCTCTCCTGTCTGCATTAAATCCCTTTCCTTCTGGGGGGCCTTGGTCTGAGGAGAGGAACAGTTTTCTGCCAGGGGTTTGAGGATGTTTCCATTGGTGCTTTGTGATTTCTGAGAGTCTCAGGCACATTTGGGCAGGATTTTAAGTGCTCTCAAGTGCAGCTGAGAAGGTTTTTCTGCCCAAATGGCTTTGCTATAAATGTGGGGGGGTTGTTTTCGTTTGTGTTTGGCTTTTGCTCATTCACTGCTCAGCTGTGGCTGAAGATGTAATTCAGCTCTGCTTTTATTTGTGATCATTCAGAGCCCTGTGGGAACTCAGGCATGTTTTTACTCCACTCTCTGAACAGTTCCCTGCCCACTGCACTCAGAATTGCTTTTCTCCAGAGGCTCTGGTGCAGATTCAGTTCAATACAAGCTGTGGAGAGGCTTTTAGCTGCTCAAGGCACAGCATAGCACCAGCACCACTCCACATCACACACTGCTGGGGAAGCACCACGTGGACAGTGACATGGGCATCAGCACAGGAAAGGAGGATAACACTGGAAAAATACAGGAGTGATGTATTTTCTTGTCAATACTTGTTTTCATTTTTATGCATAGCAAATTTAAGTCCCTAATTGCTGTCTCTATCCCTGTCAAGACCAGCTCTTGATGCCACCCTACTTGTGTCTGCTGACCTGTGAGCTGACTGCTGGCACTCAGAAAGAAATCAAAATGAATCAAACACAGCTATTTGCAAAGGCTTAAGTGACATAAAATTACATCTGACCCTAAATCAGCATCAATTCCAAGTTTGGGTATCTTTTTTCCTATGAAAACAATTTGAAAATGTCTTTCAGTGTCCATCTCTGTAGTCTAGAAGTTTCTGCTTTGGAAAAAAACCCAACAAACACAACTTTGCTCTCTAGCAGCTGATTCTGGGAAAAGTGTCTATTGACCAGGGATAAAGGAAGATCAAATTTATCCTCTCCTGATGCCCTCCTGAGCAGCTGCAGGTCAGAAAGGTCCTCTCCAAAGCATAGTCACCAATATACTGGATGGGAAAGGTTGGACAAAGGCCGTGTTGCTTCTAAATAGAAGTGCATTTCTTAGTGGGATAAAGGAAAAAAGGCATTAAATGAGAATACTGGAATTAATATCCTTAATTAAAATGACTCATTTGCAAGAAAGGTCCCTTTTTAGGCTGAGGTATAACATTTTGAGGTGATCATGTCAGTCAATTAACTTTAAAGCAGGGCTTGTTGCATTTTCTCTTTTTTTTTAAATTTGGATTAATTTTTGTCCTGATTCAGAAGGAACCCCCCCAAGCCCCCAGAGTAAATACAATCCACCTAATGAAATAGGTCCCAATTTAGGACTTGGCACTCTGTGCTCTCTTTATGAAAGTGTTTGGGTGACCCTTGTGTTGCTGAGGATGAAGGGGGGTCACAGCAGTGCCCGAGGCTTGGCAAGGCAGGGATCTCCCTGCAATTCTGCCAGAGAGCTGGGACAAGCTGCTTTTGGAACCTGCTCTCCTTGGGCTGTGCTGATGGTAATCTGTGGTCTGGGACTGACCCCCTGAGGGGTGTTCCCTTGGCCTGAGTCTCTTGGGTTTTATCAGCTTGTCTCTAAAAGCTTTGGGGTTGCCACACACTGAGGCCGATGGGATTACAACCCCAAGCTTTGCTGTTGGCTTTGAACTGTGCAACTTGCAAGGTGTCAGGGCATGAATAGCTCAGGGCCTCCAATTTGCTCAGAAGAGATAGTGATCAAAATATACAACAGCAATAATTAGTAAAACTTGCATCAGTAATTGCAAGAGGAAATAGGAAGGTTTTTGACAACCTGCTGGAGAGGATAATTAGTCTAAGTCTGGGGACAGTAAAGGACGAAAACATGAATTGGAGAAGACAATGAGCTATATTTTTGTTTCCTGTAACCTGCTTTAACTTCAAAGGAGCTATTCTCCACAGAGAATTTGCCTTGCTATTCTTTAGTTTTTACTCTCTTTTAAAATTTTGTTAACTACAATCCAGTCCCAAGGTGTGGATGTCTCTGAGTGCCAGTGTGGTTTGTTAGTTGTGCTGAATTCCAGACCTGAAGTCAGGCTGAACATGGGCCCTTCAGCTGGTCTGTGAATACCCAACCAAAAGGAAAAAGCAACTCTAATAATTCAAATTGGCTTCCTTTCTTCTCTTGTTAATTTTTCCTGATTTAAACTCCTTTAGGGGACTGGTGTGACTTTATTGTTTGAGCAACTTCTGGGTAATAAAAAGCAGGACTTTCCAGCAGGGATCTCACACCATGTCAAGCATCTTTGGGTAGAAATGGATCCAACTGCAGCTCCTGGGAACAGAGCAAGGGAAGCTGTGCATGTTTCACTTATGTCAAATAAGAGCAGGTTAACAGGGAGCTGCTCAGTGATGGGCTGGGGGAGAATAAGAAAAAGCAGGTTTGGGAATGGTACCTGTCAGTGTGAGACTGGGACAAGGAAGGAGAAGTTAAAAGCTCCTGTGACCCCACCAGCCCCTAAGCAGAGCAGGAGAGTTAAATGCAACTAGTAAATTCAAAAGCATTACTGAAGCCCCATTCCTCACTCAGAGAATAGGAGTAGACAGATGGAAACACAGAAAATGTTATTTTAATGCATAGAAAAATAAGAGATGTGGCACAGCAGAAGAGTTGGGCTTGTTAGAGGATTTCTTACCTAGTTACAAAGGGCTACTTTTTGTAGGAGAAGGAAATGCTTCCAAATACTCTACAGAACACACAAGACAAAAACTTTGAGAGATACATCCCCTGAAGTTTAAGATCTCTTATGTATATTAGCAAAATTTATAAATGCAGAAGACTATATTTAGCTTTGTTTCAGAAATGAAGGAAACTGAGGCACTGAGGACCCTGACCCCAAATCCCAGGACACGAGGTCTTCTGGCTGCATCTCTGCTCCCTGGCAAATGTTCAGGCTCATGGCTTTACCCAGCAGTCATGTCCCTGGGGAGCTGTCCATCACCTCACCCCCTCCTTTTGCTCTCCCCTGCTCCTGTGCAGAAGCAATCAGGTGCCCAAAGGCTCCTCTTGCAGCTTCTCAGGAGAAACCTTTCGTTAATGACCCCAAATTCCTGCGCCATCCATTTATGGGAAGCCTTTTTGGGGAGGAATTAACGAGCTTAATGCCTGGGAATTGCAGAGCGTGGTCAGACAGGTCACTTGCAGAGGTGTCTGTGGAACATTGAGATGGTCCTTAAATAAACCTGGGGATTTTTTTCCTCCCTCTTAAAGCACAGCCTGCATCTATGCACCTAATGCAATTTCCTGCTGCTTGGACCCTAACCAATTACTGCATCTCCTGATTCCTAATAGCTGGGCTGTTAAGAGCAGGAGAGGCTCTCTTAGGACACAGAGAGCCAGCTGAGAGTGGCACAGCTGATGTCACTTGATGCCCTCTCCAGTGGGCACCAGGAGTTCACCCTGTCTGTGCCTGGTTAATGCCAGGGTGAGGCACCTGCAGCCCTGGGCTGGTGTTAGTCAGGCCAGGCTGGGCACCAAGAGCCTGCACATGTCGAGGGGAAGGATTTCTCAGCTTGCAGAGAGGCTGCTGCTCCTTTATTTATTAGCAGCAAGTTCATCACTTCATCATTTCCTGGTGCAGGTTAGCTGGGAGACAAAAGGTTGTTTCTGACAGATTTCTGGGCAGCTGTTGTGGCAAAAAAAAAAGTCTCTGTGACGAGGTTTTGTTCTTCCAGAATCAATGCTGTGATGCTTTCTCTTAACAACAAAACCAAGTGCTGCCAGCAGCCTGGTGTTCCTGAGGAGCCCAGCTATGATGAAAGGGAAAATGAAGCCCAGCTCTTGCAAGCAATTTTATGCATTAAATAACCTGGACAGCAAGATGTGCACACTATTAGGGTGAGCACACGTTTCTCATGGGTAAGAGGACCTGAAATAAAAAGAGAGTTGTTATTTTTGCAGTGTTTAAATACTAATCAACAAGCACCATCACCAGCTCCCCATGCCCCAAAGAGGGGCTGGGAGTGACTCCCTCCCTCAGCTGGTTTTAAGCAGGGAGGATGAGGAGGGGAAGCTCAGCTCCATTTATAGAGCTGTTCCTTATCCCAGGGCTCTGCTCCTCCCTCCACTGGCTCTTCAGATCCTCAGGAAGCCTCTCCCCAGGTGTTGTTCCTCCTCCTGAGTCTGTGGTTCTCTCTAGTCTCAGTCCTTAGGCAACAAAGCATGGTGTGAGGCACAACAAAGGCAGTAAAGGCTGTTAGCTGGGTCTTTGCCTGTGGTCCATAACACTCAGATTTGTTTATTCAAGGTGTGCTTTGAGGTTCCTATTTTCTCCATATCCTGCAGGGAGAAGGATAAATATGTGGGACTTGGGTGATATTTCTTATGATGTTTATCCTATAGTGTTGATTAAGTCACTCTATCACAAATTGGTTTAATAAATATATCTGTATCCCTGGTGGCAGAGGCAGTTTTGTGCTACCAGATATTGGAATGTGTTGGGAGCCATCTGAGCATATTGGAAAGGAACTCTGGGGGTGACTTCATCTGGCTCTGTTGTGTTGCTTGGATTTCATGTGGTCTGCAAACTGCTTGGAATTTGCATTCTTCCATGAATGGAATAGCTCATTAATCCTGGGAGAGCCTGCAAGTTTTAACCAAGTTGGTTAATATTGGAGTTTCTGGCATGGTCAGTGTATTCATTCTTGTGCATTGATGTTTAATCTGCAGTGGAGTCTTTTTTCAGTATCCTTTTCTCATGTATGTTGTAATAGTTTCCTAAACCTTTCCCCATTAAATTAACACAAGGGTGTGGAGGACACTTCTTGTTTTTCCTTTTCATTCCTGTGGTCCTGTTCTGTTGGGTGACTCTCTTCTGCACAGCTCATTAGCAGAAAATAACACTTCACCACTTTCTTCCAGCTGAGATTCATCACTGCAAAATTGATCCCGTTTACTCCCCAGAGAAAATGTCCTTATTTCCCTCGTGGCAGGAGTTTACAAATAAAACAAGCAGCTCTGAGCTTTATCTTGGACATCACCTGGCTCCACGAAGCTCAGGGGCCAAAGGACCTTGTGTGTATTGAAATGGTCTTCCTGATTTCCATGGGATCAGGAGTTTCTCTGGAGATGCTCTGGAAAACAAATCAAGTTTTCTTGTTTTCTTGTAGTTTGTTGCTTTGTTGGTTTCCTGTCAGATTTTTTTAAAATTTATTCCTCTAAAAGCTCAGTTCTGGTTTTCATGATGCTGTGGACAAGGTGTGTTATCTGATCAGGCTAAAGCTCATGTTCCCAGAAGGAACATCTATTTCCTGAAGCCTTTCTGCTATGGAAACACTTCACTTTCCTTTTCAAACCTCCTCCTTAGCTCTGCCAGGTATTTTGGTTTGTTCTGTCAGGTGTTCAGTCTCTCTTCCTTCTCTTTTCTGGATCTCCTCCAATTTTTCACTGCCTAATTTTTCCCCCCTTTCTCTCAAACCCTGGAGAGACCCTGCTGGGGGAACAAGAAGGTGGTATTTGAAGTGTTAGATTGTGCATTACTGAGCCTGAATTGTCTGCTCATTACTGAAGAGGACCATTGTATGGCTACCAGGGAATAAGCCTAAAGCTGGTGGGTGTTTCCTCCTGCCCTTGTTCTGCAGCTCCACAGCAGCAACAGCTTCAAATGCCATATGGTTCTTCCCCTGTGCCCTGGGCTGTGCTCCCAGTCAGCGCTGCAGAACCTCTGCTGGGCACTCAAAGTAGCCCTGTAATAACGGGAAGGGTATTTAGATACCAACCACACCCCACTGGGTGTGCATTTGAGGGTGTCTGGCAGAGAGGACCTTCAGGATACAGTGCAGAAGGGTGGGGGTGATTTGTTTCCTCCCCAGAAGTGTCTCTTTTCCTTGCTCAGCACTGGTGCCAGCAGCAGCCTGTGGTTGCCTCTCCAAATTTACCCAGGGGAGGAGGGAAAGGGAGGAAGAGAGCCTGATTTGAGAAGACAGCCCTTTGGATTTATGGATGGGAAACCACGATCCACCTGGCAGAGAGGGCTGGTGAACATTGAGACTGTGCCATGTATTTTTAACATCACCAGCTTCTCCTGCATAAGTAGGGAACTTTTCTTGCTGTCAGTGTTTCCTACTGGATGAGATGGCAAAGAACAATGACAAGCAGCATTCATTTGAAAAAAAAGAGATGTTAAGAAGAAAATGTGTGTGGCTTTGAGCTTGGGGAAACCAATGGCAGCATCTTTTAAAAGTGCAGGGCTGTTCTCTGAAGTGCTTGTCTATCTCATCAGGCACTGGGAAAAGGTCCCTGTGAGAACCAGCTCTTCTTACCTCCCTCTGCTACTTCATCCTGCCCAAAACTCAGCAAGTTTTGGGCTGGGAGGTCTCTGGTGGCTTTTAGGGTAGGACTTTTCCAAGACTCCTGGTGAAAGTAGTTCCTCAGCTCCAGCAGCTCTTGCAGGGCTCTTAATCTTCCACATATACTTCAGACAGTCATAAGGGCATTTCTTAACATTATAGGCTAGTTACCACAAATGAAATTCTCAATTCTATGAACAGATCTAATGCTCAGTCTAGAAGTTTCCAGAGGAAAAAAAAATATATACACATATATGAATACCCACAGATATGCAGATGGATACACATATTTACATTTTCTGCTTTCATGTGTCTGAAACACCCTAAACGTATTCAAGCAGTCTCAGTAACCAAATCTAAGACATAAGTGTTATCAATTAAGCTGTGAGAGCAGAAGTTTTCCAGTTGGAAGGTCCCTCTGTGGTTGTTGATGCTTCTCTTGCACCTGCTTTCCACTGATAAGGGACAGGAATGATAAACTCTTCTGAGATGGCTTTTCCCTGGCCAGGTAGTCATGTAGATGAGACTGCAAACTTGATTTGCAATTCCAGTTGCTGGGACACTGTGAGCATCAATAAAGAAGAGGAAAATTGGAGTGGAATGGTGGTTTTTAAGAAAACCCAACCCAATCTTTCTGCAGAAACAGATGAATTGGCGAAACACGTTCCTTTCAGCAGTATGAGCTTCACAAGGCACATAACCGTGGCTAACAGGGAATCCAGCCCTGGAGAATGACTTCCCTTGCTGCTGTGTGACCCTCAGCACACGCTGCTCCAAACACACTTGGAAACGGGGTTGATTTTATTCCTTTTTCTGGTGGGGAGCCGGGTCCTGCCCCTTGCTGCTCTGCAGCCTTTCCCAAACATCTGGGGCTGCTGGGGATGGGGAGGTGAGCCACCTCCAAAGGTGAACAGCACCTTTTGCCTTTAGAAGGGTTTCATTTGTGCAGGCATTTCAGCAGATCTCCTGGGCTCCCACTGCTCTGAGGGTCTGCTCAGTTGCTTATTTGGCTTCCTGGGGAACTTTGAGCAGCTGCTTTACCATCGTATTCTTGTGCTCTGTGCCTGACCTCTCTGTCCTCCTTGCTCTTATTCCATGAAAGGGGCAAGTTAAAACTGTGTGCTTTCATTCTGCAGCTTTCTCTTCAAGTCCCTCTTTCAAGCATGCATGAGACCTTTTTATGTTCTTTCCTGAGCCCTTGGGAGTCTTGGGATTCCCAAAACCTGTGAGCTTGCAAAGCCTCTGGTTAGTTCTCATCCCATCACTGAGTAGTTGTGATGGAGAGAGAAAACCTCTCCTTGGGTCAGTGGTTTCAGTGGGAGTGGAGGCAATAGAAATGCAGCAGAAATAACAATTGATGAGTGTTTAATAACTGAAAGGTAGAGCTCGATTTCTGCCTTTGCATTATGAGAGACAATGAGGGATGTTTCAGCCTGAAAGCTGCCCTGGGGCTGGGAGTCCTTGATCCTGGGTGGGCAGTGGGAGATTTCGGCTCTTTGCAAATGCTGTTGGAAAATCCACAGGACGAATGCAGCCATTTCACAAGTCATTTCCCAATGTTTATGTTTTTCTCATTTCTGCCTCATTAAGGTTTTTTGCAAAACGTGAAAATTGCTTTGTTTTTGATTTCCAGTTGAAGCTGGTAAACACCTCATTTGAAGCCGGACCGTGTTGTAAAGTGTTTGCCTATTGGAGCAGTTTCTCTTTTACTAAGGGGCTGTGGTCCTTGTCTTATTTCAATCACGCTGGCTCAGTGCTGTATCCACCTGGTAGGTGTTTAGGAATTCCCTGCTCGTCTCTGCTACAGCTTTTTGGGATTTTCCTAAAAGTGGAAGTCTCCTTTGAGACTTTACTGGAGAGACCCATCCTGAAGCTTTCAGTGGCAATGGAAGGGTTTGGATTCCTTTTGTGTTGTGGTGTCACCTGAGCATGGTATGGGCCAAGGTGACTTTATACCAACCAACTTGGATCAGAAAACAAGGGAATGAGAATGTACTAGTGCCCAGTTCTCAGCTTAGTAGATGTGGAGGTTCTTTGGATGTGTCTGCAATGTCGTGCTGAAGGAAGGGGCATTAATGTAACATGTAGGGATTTTCAATGCCACGGGCTCTTTGGAGGGTCACAGCAGTGCAGCTGCTCCCTGGGGACTTCCTCCAGTGCTCTGGGGTCTGATAATGATGCCACTGTGCTGCCATGGCCACTGGTGGCCTCTTCTCTGGGTCTCTTTTATCATACCCTCCAGCAATGCATTTGGTTCCCTTCACCTTTCAGAAAGCATTGATTTCAGATGAGTGTCTTATTTCAGACCTTCTCTCCGTTTCTGTGTGATAAGGAAACCTATCTTTTTTTACTTACAAGATTATGTAGCATGCATTCTTTGCAGGGTAATTTCACTAATTCTCCTTGGGCACGCTGACAGCACAATTATCATCTCACTTGACAGCTGTTCCCTTGGATTTTAAACATGCAAAACACATCCAAGGGCACTGGAGGAATTTGATGGTATTGCTGTCTGTTGCTTAGAAATGTGTAGCTTTGGTGGAAGGAGAAAGTATTTCTGCAATCCCAGAGAAGACAACCCAAAAGGTGTAGATGGCAGCTATCTGATGAGAAGGGATTTGGGAGAGATTATCAGATTTAAGAATGAAAGCTACAAGCAGCATATTACCAGAAACAGCAATTAGGATCAAACACTTGAGCAAAGCAGTTAAAACAAAAAAATAAGGAATACTCATTGAGTAAAATGTGGCAGCTTTTGAGCAAGTTTCCTACAGAGTGAATGGCGAGGCAGCTGCCTGGGCTGTTTCCTTGACTTTCCTTCACTCCACAAGCAGTTCTGCCTTTGCTGTCCATTTCAAGGGTGATGTGGGAAAAGGAAGTATGGTCAGATGCCATGGGTGACCACCTGAGTATTCCCAGTGACACTGGTGCCTGTTGGGCTTGGAGCCCTGCAGCAAATATTGCCCAAAAAACCCCCCCCAGCAAATGTGAATGAGGAAAATGTCACTTGGAGATTCTTCCTCAGTAACTAAATCCTGATTTTCAACAATCTAAACCCTGATTTTCAACAATCCAAACTCATATGTGGTATCTTGGAAATATCAGTGTTTGTCCATTCATGGGATGGGGCTGAAAACCTGACAGGCTGAGACTTCAGCATCTCCAAAGGGTTATTTCTCTCTCATCCATCAGTTCTTTTCTGTTCCCTCTTGCTACGATCCTGCTTGGTATATTCAGTTCAAAAGGGGGAACTTTCAGAAGGAGCCAAGGATACAAATCTCATTAAGCTTTACTCATTTGGGTGTCCCTGAGATAAGACACATTAAAGGCCCTTAACCTCAGGTAGTTTTTACAAGTCAAGCTAATTAAATAGACCGTATGAGTATTTAAAAGGAAAAAGTACTGAGAATCACTAAACAGGTATAACAATCTTGATGCCTTGAGGTGAATTGTGCTTTCTGCATTTTTAATGCAAGAAAACATTAATCTTGCTTCTCTGCAGACCAAGATGCTTTGCCAGAGCTTCAAAGAAGAAAAGTTTGGGATCTCTTCACTGCTTGATGTGTTTGCCCGTTCAGAACAGATCAGAGGATCTTTTTGCAGCTGCATCATCCTCTGCATTAACCCAGGAAGCAGAAAGCAAGGAAACAAATGTTAATGAGATAATTTGGTTTAGCACAGTGCTCAGGCTCTGCCTCCCTGTTGTCTTGGAGACAGCACAGCCCTTCCTGGAGGGATGTGAATGGGACATAAAGGATTTGCCTGCAAAGTGCCCTCGAGTTTGTTCTGCACCTTTGCACAAGTCGTGCAGCTTCTGCTTTAGGAGCACTGCAGTCTCTGCTCTCCCCTCCTCAGGAATAGGCACATGTTTGTCACGAATGGGTTTTTGTGTTATAGCTGGCTAAAAGCTGAGGCCAGAAAGCCCAGCTTTATGGTACCCTCATAGCAGGAGAGATGTACAATTGCAGATTTGCCTTTTTATGCATTCTGCTTGAGCACTCCTGCAGAAAGCACTGCTGGGCAGCCCAACTATTCAAGGACTAGAAAGGATTAATTCATGTGAGCTTCCTAACTAGTGCTCACTAAATTTGGCAACACTTTCCCATCATTACCTAAAATTAATGTAATTTGTGCCTCATTCCCATTGCCAAGGAACAAGCCCCTGTCCTGCTCAGTCCTTTCTATTTCCAGTCCCTTATTTGATTTTCCCCCATTTCTGAGGAAGTGAAACTGCTGACATCCATCACCTTCCATCCTGGCTGATTTAATGACCTTCCTTTTGCTCTGGAATCCTTGTCCCAGCTTCACCTTTTGCTCTCCATCTGCCAAGTTTTCCCAGGTCTCCTCCTTTGTGGAGATTGTTATCCTCCTCTCCCAGAACCGTTGTGGATGGAATATTCCCATTTCCCCTGTGCTCCAACTCCCTCCCAGCAGCATGAGTTGTCCCTCCAAGCCTGCTGTTCCCCCCAGCACTAGATAAGAGCAATTTCCTAAAGGATGCACATTCATATCTTTCCCCACAGTTTTTTTTTTGCAGTATGATGAACTCTGGTGATTGTTGAGGTGTGTTTGCCACTGTACACATTGTACCCATTGTGCTTTGAGCCTGTGCAATCAGCAGGGTATGGGAAGGATTCTCTGGCACCTTTCCTTAGTGATTAGTATTTGTATAGCACTTGAAAGCTGAAAATGCTTTAAGAAGGATAAGTAGTAGTATTAATAATGACATATTCTGCTCTGCAGAATGGAGCTTATGCATATTTGTGGTGCTAATCCCCAGCCTCCTCTTTATCAAACACTGTTGTCTTTGTGATCTGCCTCCAGTTTCTCTTCCTCACACCTGTCAAAGCACTTTTCAAGCGGCTTTTCTTCCTCCTCTGAATAAAGGCACACACACAGAGATTCCCCTTAACACATAATTGAGCCTCCAGGTTTCAGTGCCCACATGTGGAGGTCTCTAAACCTTGTTCAGACACTTTGATCTGCTCAGGTTTACATTCATTACTCTGATTATCTATTGCTGACCTAAGAGCTGTCATTCATTAAAACCCATTTGGTTTTCAGCAGCGTTTGGGGTTTGATCTTCCTGGAAGAGTGCTTTCCTGCGTCCAGGTAACGTTTCATCTGTGCTTTTTACAGATTAATTTATTTTTATGTCACTCCCTGTAGCTTCTTGGACAATCAGCTTTGTGGCTGAGGAGGAAATTAATAGGGACACGGAGACAATTTTTCTTAATGGCTGAGGCAGAGTTAATGCAGAATTTCCCTTTCCTTTTCCAAGCTGAAAAAGCTGGGTGAATTTTGTGTGTTTAGTCCTCAGCTCTTGGAACTGGTGTGAAGCTCTTGGAGGAACTTGTGTGCTTGGGGTTGCCCAGGCTGACTAGTCCAGACCCTTCTGGGCAGGCTGCTCCTGTTTTCACACTCTAGAGCTTTTCCTGATGGTTTTCCCCACCCTGGAGCTCGTGGCTTGTGCCAAGCCCCCCACCTGCCCTTCTGCCTGCAGAGCAGCACAGAGCACTGCAGAACTCTGCTTTTGTGGGTGCCCTGGCACAGAAACCTGCAGGGGAAGGTCAGAGGGTGTTCTGAGTGCCAACATCCCTCTTTGTTACTGCTCCAAACCCCATCAGAAGGGGGTGATACCAGACTTACAGATCTAAATCCACATCCTCTCTGGGTTTAGTTACAGCTGCCTGTGAACCCTTTGGCTGCCATGGGCACTTCTCCCCTGCAGCTGAATAGCACACACCGTGGTGTGGCTTCCCTGTGTGCTTCTGTGCTTGAATTTTGGAGAGCTTAAGGCAGGAAGGATGTCCAGGAGAGAGGAGTTTCCATGGAGTCCCTGGAGTTCTCTGAGTGACCGCTGCTCTCTCTTGACAGGACCTCTTTGAGCACAGAAATAGCTTTATGCTCAGTAGCACGTTGGCATCATCAGCCTTCAAAGAGTGTGTTTGAAAATGTGGAGGAGCCAGCAGAGGGTCTTTGCCAGCCCACTGACCTTGGGTGTTTCTGCAGGACCTGCTCACATTCCCAGTGCTGGCAGCACAATGTTGCTGCAGTTGTAACCTTTCTGCCACTTCACCAGGAGACAAGAAATATAATAGTATTTCTTTGGGAAAGGGAGGCACCAAAGGAATAATTTGGGTAGCATGGTATCTACCTGGAGCATCTCAACATCACTGAGAGGAAGGGTTAACTCAGAGCCAGCTGTGCTCCTGAGGAGGCTGAGCTCTCTGGGGATAATGGGAGGAAAGGACCAAAGAGAGAAACCAAGCCAAGCCTGAATCCCCAGAGCTCTGAGCGCTCTCAAGTGATGCTTTGCAAGTACGGTTTTGGTTTTCCCTTGTGTGACTAGAACAGAGTTTGACGTTGTGAGTCAAAACTTGGAAGTGTAATTGAGTTTTGTTGGCTTTTAAGAAGGACAGCTGGGGCATTTAGGCTGGGGAGGTGTCTGTACAAGAGTTGGGATGGTGTTTCTCAGCTCGTGGGGTGGGAGAACCAAGGCAGAGCAGGGACCAGTGTCAAGGCAGAGCAGAAGTGAAGTGAGTGGAGCTCCCCCTTCCAGCCTGTGCTCCACACCACCCACTGTCACTGGGCAGGGAGTCCCTGGTGAGCAGAAAGGACGTGGTTCCAGGGCTGGAGCAGAAAGCAGAGCCATCAGTCCTCGCTGGGAGGTGGAGACTCCACTTTTAGAATCTTGCTTCTCTAAGTGCCCATGATGATATTTAGCCCTGATGGCTGGAGTTGCTGAGCACTTCTTGTTTTTCTCTGCTTAAACAGAGATGAGGATATTCAGGTCTTGCAAAAATCGATTGTCCCAAGTGACTTGCCAAATTCTTTGCCCCCCTCCCGTTCTGGCTGACACCCTGGGGTGCACACACCTTGCCCAGGCACCTGCTGCCAGTGCTCTGAGAAGCAGAAAGACCTTTTTCCTCCTTTTCTTTTTTTTGAGATATCATCTCTGACTCGTTTATGTTAAGATTTCCAAGGTTCAGTCCAGTAAGGGCCCCAAAGATAAAAATACCTCAGTGCAGGGTGCCAAAGGGGAGATTCAGGCCTTCAGAGGAAATTAATTTTCTTTTCCCTAAGAAGTGTGTGATGACCAAAATCAAGTTATCAAACTGTTGCCAATGAGAAAATCAACAATACTTGGTTGATGCTTTTCTTTCAATTACCTGCAGCATGTTCAGAGACTCGAGTGTAAACAGCAATTCAAGCTGCCTACTGCTCAGAGGCTTTAATTAACTCTAATGATAATTGCAGAGCATGTGTTGCCATTTTGGGCAGCAATTACATGGCTTATGTGGGGAATCTTGTGTGGGTGAAAAGCGGTGGGGAGAAAAGCCCTTAGTGTCTGGAGAGCTATCCTTGTTGCTAAATTTTAGGCTTTAATAGAGAGAAGTATGTGCTTTCAGATCACTGAGCACCCCCCCCCCCTTCCTGCCAGGCACACTCAGGACAAATGGAGCCTGCTTTGGGGTTTGGTTCCACCCTGAAAAACCAGATCTGATCTCTCTGTCCACCTTGCAGCATTTCAAGAATTTTCTGAATGGGGACAAAGGATTTTTCCTTGAAAACCTTTGAGCCGAAAATGGATGTGTGTTGTTGTAAGAAATGCAGGCTGTTCCAAGAGCCCATGGTGAGGGGGTTTGCCCCCCCTGGGATTCAGGCTCCAGGCTTCCTTTGGTTGAAAAGCCCAGCTGAGATGGAGCTGGGTTTGAGAGCACAGCCAGCCTCCTCCTGGGAGTGCTCTTACACAGACCTGTCTTTATTAGTTTGGGTGGGAGTGGGATGTGTGCTTGGTGAACAAACAGAATTCCACCAACAATCAACCTCAAGTGACCTCAGCAACTTTCTTGAAATATACCCTCCTTTTTCCTTCTCTGACTCCACCAGAATTAAAAGTATTGAAGGCTTGTGGTGTGTTAATCTCACCCTAAAAATGGAGTTCCAGCTCCTTGGGGTTCCTGTTGTCTGCTGTGGGAGGGAAGTTGTCTTACAAATCACCTGCTTGGAAGCATCACTTTTTAGTAAGTGAGCATTTAATTTTTATTTCAAGAAGCTGGAAACTAACTCAGTGGGAAAACTCGCTGGATGTTCATTTTTGTTGGTGTCTTTTTCTTTCACTGAACACCTTTGATGCACTTTGTTTCTGGTTTTGCAAAGCAGACTGTGAAATGAACTTTCAGTGTTACATCCCACATTCATCAGTAATCTAAAGCATAAAGAAGTGGATGAAAAGCTGGTTGTTTTTTTTTTTACTTTTGACTAGAAGGGGCTGAAAAAGAACTGGTGCCATGAAGGCACAAAAGAACCTGCCTACAGAGGCTGTTGTGAAGCTGAACATGTGGATGTTTTGAAACTAACCTACTGGCCTTGTTTCCAAAGCCAAAGCAACACAGTCCTTTTTTTCTGTTTCCTGATGATAGAAAACATGTCAGCTGGGCAAAACTGTTGAGAGAGAAAAGTAAGTTTTAGCAAATGCTTTGCTCCAAAGGATCAATGGGATAGTTGTATGAATTATTTATAAACCCTAGGTGGTACTTATTGCTTGGAAAGGATGAAAATGAAACAAAGAGAAGATAATCCTTAAAGAACATGTCAGAGGGTCTGTATTTGGTAGAAATATTTTCTTAACCTGCAGAAACCATGAGGTGATTTAATAAATCTTTTCATATCTATGCTGTGTCCTGGTCTTAGGTGGAATGAGGTTGATGCCAGCTGAGGAAGGAACTGCTTATTTCATCCTGATCTCCCTTATTGGCTTAGCCTTATTCCTTCAGCCTCAGGGCTCTTGCAGAGGTGACTCTTATTTCAACTACCAGTATCCACATCTGATTCCCTTTTGGGACATCCCAGCAAATCATTCTTAATAATTTGGGTGTGAGACGAGGCAGAATCAATAGAGAGGACTCTGAACCAATTGCTGTGCTACTGTAGCACTCATTTCTGTCATTTGAGTTCAAAAGGTCCTTTTGGACCTAGATTGCAATTGCTGAGTGTCATTATAAATGTATTTCTTGGTTACTATTCCATGCTGAGGCTTAAAAGGTTGGTGAGTCCTAATCTGCATCAACTTCAATCAGGGCTCACTTGTGCAATAAAAGGCCTGGGAATGATTCTGAAAGCATTATACCCACATGTTCTATCCTTGCTGAGTATGTGAATGCATTGTGTGCATTGTCTATCTGAGGCAAAAGCCTCTGCTTTGTCCTCACCAATTAGGAATTCTCCAATAGTGCTGCTTTTCCTGGAATTTTGGGAACTGCTTTTGATTCTCACCATGCCATAAAGCCATCTCTAATCATGAAGAAGGTGGTCAGACTTGAAAGATAAGATTAGCTTTGGAGTTCTGCTGGTAATGCTGGCAGAGAACAGTGCTCTGAGCACTGTGCTGTAAAGGGCCAAAGCAAGGGGAGTGTTTCCCAAGGTTGTAAAAAACGGGGGGAGTTTGTAATTATTCCTGGCTATTGTATGGTAATCAGAAGTGCACATTTGCAAACGACTGTGCTATAGCTGGTTTTTTCTCTCTGCAGTTCTGCCAGGAAAAGACCAAATAATTAAAGCTTCACCCTAACCCCAGCCACTCCAGTCTCAAAAGTTGTGTTTTCTTTCCATTTTGTTCATATCCCAGAGTTTGACACATTTTCCAGAATGTGAAGCTTTTATGTCTCCACAGCACCGTCTTTCACAAAAAAAATCCCTGTTTATACATCCTGTTGACCATTAAAGGTAAAATGTTTTCACTACAGTCCTTTTTGCACTGTAAAAGGACTGGGAGAAGCTTGTGTGCATCAGTGGAACCATTCCATTCCTTGTTTTTGTTATGCTGGGCTTGAGAAATGTTGTTGGAAGTGTGTTTTGGGTCATGCTGCAGTGGGAAGAATTGGACTTTTGGGGCACTTGCACATCAAAACTGAAGCAACAAATCTTTGGTTTTCCTGCTGTTTTTTCCCCCCAAGGTGATGGTCTTGCCAAAGGATGTGTCAAAAAAGCTCCATGAAGTCTATCAGCAAAGAAAAACTAAGGAGGAACTGTTGTATTTCTAGTCTTGAAGCGATTGATTTCATTGCCCCTTTCTGTGCAATCAGCTCGGTGTCTGTGGTGTTTGTCAGCTGGGATTTTGGGATGGAGCACAGGCAAAGAATGCAGCTTCTGTCAGAGCTGTCAGGCTCCCCTTCACCTGTTCAGTCCTCTCTGCTTTGGCAAATGAGCAGGGCCAGGGCTGGGCGCTGCTGGCACTGGGTAAGCCTGTCTAGTCCTGGTGCTACCCTGGCCACCAGTGCTGTGGTGCAGCTGCAGCCCCTGCCCTTGGATCTGGATTCCAGCACACACGAGCCCCCCTTTCCTGGAGCCCTTGCATGATGAGCCCCCCTTTCCTGGAGCCCTTGCATGATGAGCCCCCCTTTCCTGGAGCCCTTGCATGAGGCTGAACAGGATTAGAGGAGAAAACCCCATGTGCTCCTCCTCTTCCCATCCAAGAGGGATGGGATGCTGTCAGGAATGAAGCCCATGTCTCTCTCTTACTTACTGTCCAGATCTGCAGGTGTTTGTTTTAATAATATTCCTGATGTCTAGTTGATTCTGCCATTGCAATTTCTTTATTTGTTTGTTTTACATCTCTCAAATTCAGACTCTTGGAGAGTTTCAGTGATGCTACTATTGCAGTCTATGTCTGAGTTTCCTCTGCCTTTCTCCTCTGTAAGCATAGGAGCATTTGCAGTCCTTCCTTAACTCTTCCAGCTTTATCTCCCCCCTGGATCTGTGTCTCAGGCATGAGCCTGAGTATCTGAGGGATCTACTGATGTGCAGGAGCCTCCCAGGGACTCAAATCCTTTGCTGTGCTGAGTTGGAAGGCATTTCACTTGGAGGCACAACGGTGGGGACAGGAGGGCTTTTCCAGCCAGTCTTGTTTTCTGGCTGAGCTCATGCAACCCCTGCTCTCAAATGATCCTGTTGTTGGCTTGGCTGTCTCCAATGACAGTAGTGATCCTATTCTGGAAGAACTTTCAGGTGGAATATATATATAGGGGTGCGTGTGTATATAAATATATATATTTATATAACATTCCCTGTTCGCTATTTTTTGTTGGTACAATAATTCCTCCTTACTCTACGAGAATCTCAGTGTCTGTGGTGTGTTGTACTCAGTTTGCCCCTTTGCCCTCACTGGAGGAAAACTGGATGGGTAGCAGCACAATAAATGCCCCAGAACAAGGTGCTGTGTTTGTGCCAAACCCAAATCTAAATGGACTGGGAAAGAAATGAAGGGAAACAGGCTGGATGGGGGTCGACCAGAGTGCCTTTACTGGCAACAGTTGATGAGCACAGAGCAGGATGTTGTCAGATCTCTATACAGACCCATGAATTAGGCTGGCAGGATTTAACTTGTGGCGTCAGTCCTTGTGCTAATGGTGAAGGCTGGAGGTGACACTGGTACTTTGAACAGTTTCACTAAGGTATATGTGAAAGCAGTACCTCGAAGGGTGCAGTGACAGCAGTAGGTGGGATATGGGCTGTTCTGCACTGCCCCTGCCGAGCTGGCCCTCTTCTCCTTGCTCCCAGGTCTTTGAGGGTGTTAAATCGATGGTTCTATCAGAGCCTGGCAAGCAGGTTAACCTGAACCATCATTTGCTCAGCCTGGCTGCTGCTTGAGCTGGGCTGAACCGCTGCCTGTGGGGCACAGTGGGCTCCCAAGTGTCACCCATTGACTGTGACCACAAGGAGTGGCTGCTGAGACGTGTCAGTGTGCAATGCTAATGGCTCTGCCTCAAGGGCAAAGCAAACTTTAATTTACACAGTCATTATTGCACCGTAGCTGTGGCCTTTATTGGCTTCTCTACAGGTAATTGTGCTGCTGGAAACCCCTCTGGTCAGCAACAAAATTATTTATAAGGTTTATTAGCAACCGGTCAGAACCAATGGAGCAAAAAACTCTGCACACACATTGGTAAGTGGAATAATTCAGGCAAGTTCCAAAGGCACTGATCTATTGGCACAGTGTCCTGGAACTGCAGTGACCAAGGCAGCTATGGGTCCAGAGGGTAACAGATCAGATGCACACCTGCAAATAGGAAATAATGTCCTTTTTGAGGTCTTTTGTGACCAAAGGCCCATCCCCATTTAGAGGATCTGCCTGCAGATGTTTCAGGCATACAAAATTCACCCTGCTTTGCTGGGTCCCTGCTGGGACCACTGGAAGGTTTCTGCATTGGAACTTACTGACACCTCAATAACTTGATGAGTGGATTGGAACAATTGAGCAGCCTGGATTGGCAATAAAAAGCACAGCCAGGCAGTTGCACTCCCTCAGATCCCAGCCAAGTTCTTTGGAATTTAAATAGGATACAATCGAGCTACCTGGGCTACACTGACACAGAAATAACAATAGTGAAGAAGTTCAGAGAGAGGGGAATACAGAAATTCTTTTTGAGGGCTTGAGGAACCAGATGGACACTATTTATTTCTGAAAATTTTGTCTGATGTGGTTTTGGAAAGAATTGCACTTTCCAATGAAAAACACTTTCATGTCTTTTTGACTAGCATTTATTTTATGATTATATTGTGTGAAAGTCACATTTAGAGTCCCTAATTAGAATTTAAGATCCCATTAGTCAGGCTGATCTAATGACAATGAGACATTTGATAATGATGAGACAGTGGAAAGGAAGCATTTCTTATTAAATGGCTCATTTATATTTTCCAAATAGTCAAAAAACATTAATGAGTAAGTCTTCCCTTGGGCCTCCTTTGAGGGAAATAACTATGGGTTAAGTGCTGGGGGTTATTATTTGGCCCTTTCTTTCTGTGAACACCAGAACTAACAATTTGACATCAAACAATGCTGTAAGTGGTGCACAGCACTTGGAACTTTTGCTTCCTGTCCTTTCTGACAAGGTCTGTTCTTGCACCTTCATCAATTGCTGCATCTTCTCCCACTCCCCAGACCTGAACTGCTGTCTGAGCATCACATCATCATCCCTGGCAAGGGAAGGGACCAGTTTGGTGGAGCCCTGAGAGACAAAACACACAGACCTGGACAAAGTGCTAGAAATTGGAGGCTGAGAAATTGTGCTCTTCTTGTCCCAGGAATAAGCAATTGTGTGCTAATCCATAAAAACAGCAAGTGCAGGGAAAGGGCACAGTTGTCCCAAGGGTCTCTGGGACGTGGACCCCAAGCTGTGCAGCAAATCTAATCTCTCTCAGTATGTGGGAAGGTGAGGACTGCCTGAAATGTTCCTCTCTTGGAAGAATTTAGAGCCATCCAGGATATTTGGAATTTCACATCCAAAACTAGGTTGACCTCCAGGAATCACAGTTTAAGCCTGTTTTGGTTGGAAAACACACAAATCACAGATGATGTAAGCTCCCTCTAATAGTGCTGGTAATGCCCTGCAGCGGGCTATGGTCCCTTTTGAAACAAAATTAGGGCCACCCTGAACCTTGGCTCATCCTTTTCTCACTTTGAGCTGTGAACTGCTCTATGCCCTTTAAACCAGACTTGGTCTGCAACAAGTATATTCATTATCTAGAGAAGTGCTAGCAAGTGCTAATTTTTTCACAGCCATTAATACATCTGCCTTTCTAAACAAACAGGAGCCAATTTCCTTTTCTTCTCTAATGAATCCCTGGAGAGAATTGTGGGTTCTGCATATAAATGGCCTTTGCTCGGATGACCCGTTTTTAAGAGTTGTTTTTTAATCCCTCTCCTTGCTCGGTTTAGCAGCATAAACCCTTTGCCTGCTTCCCAAACCCTTCTGTACCAAGAAGGATGTCTCTGTGTGTGAAATTCCCAGCTGAGCACAAGGTGCTCCAAGGCATTTAGAAGCTGAGCAAACAGCCCAGTTAAAATCAGCTGGCAAATGCCAGGGCAGGGACCAGCCGTGTGCCCTGCCTGCCTGAGGATGCCAGCTATGAAAGGACCTGCTTTTGGGGGTGTCTGGGCAGCACTCGTGAGATCTGGGGAGAATCAGCAGCAAGTGAAAGGTTTTAGGGTTTTTATTTGGCTTGCAGAAGTGGTTGCTGTGTGTCTTTACATTAGTTTGTTTCGTGGCTATGTTTGCTCTGTTTTTATGGACTCTTGAGATAAGAGGAATGAGATTGGGAAAGGACAGATGGCACAGCTCCAGAGGAGGAGTAGAGTTTGAACCTTAGATGTGAGGCCTCTAATTTATGCCATAGCTTTCTGCTGCTTACTAACCATGGCTTTCAAACTGGAGGCTTTGAAGTGACTCATGGTCTTTCAAAAAACAAAAACAAAAAAAACACCCCAAAACCGATGAACCAAAGAACCCCAACAAAAACTGAAACCCATTTAGTCAAATTTTGTGAACAGTCTAGAGTTTATTCTTTCTGGGAACAGTAAGATGTTGGTTGTACTCCCCTGCCTTGAGCCTCTGAGGGGTTTGAATCTGGACCTCACCTCGGACCTCATTTTGCAAGGGAAAGTGAAAGTCCAATTGTGGGTAGTCCCAGACTCTGGAAAATCCTGGACTGGGGCCAAGTCATGTTTCCTGACTAATCTTTCTAAAATGCAGCAATACCTTCTGGCTTCACTTTTCTTTTCATTATGTTTATTTGAAAGAACCCCCCGAGATAACGCTGGGATATCTTCATTTAGTTAAATGCTGAAGATTTATTCCTTAATGGGAAAATTGATGATTATTGCCAACAAGCCCCAGCAAACATTCCATTTTCTCCAGCTGAACAGCTTCTGTGTGACCAAACTCCCATGCATGGGCAGCTACTTTATTAATCATTCCAGCAGTGCCTTCCCTATGCCATATGTTTCCCCAGTGCAGTGGCCCTGATAATGTACTGCCAAACAGCAGGTGCCACTGGAGGGGAAATCAGAGATGTGTAAAGCTTTCCTCCCACCAGCTGCACATGCATACATTTGTCTTGTTAAATGGCTTTTTCAGGGTGGTTTTCTGATCTGCAAAATGGGAGCTTGTGGTACCATCTGGGGTAAGGGACAAGTAGGTTTTGTTTTCTCTCATTTGAGTCCCTCCTGATCTTTAGCCTAGAAATAATTGGGGATTGCAGAGCCAACTCAGACTGTACAAAAATGCAACTGCTCTGTGTTCCCAGGTGATGATGGTCCCTCACTGGGGGAGCTGCCCACCCTTGGCATGAGCAGCTTTTTCAGAGGAAGTAGCATCTCATGTGTCATTTGCTATCAGAGTCAGAAGTTCTGAAGTGCTTCAGTCTGACTCCTCCACTTCTATTGCCTAGCCCAGGTTAGCAGATACTGAAGATAAGGTTGTTTTACACAAAGAACACAACCTTGAGAGGTGGAGATCGTCCATACACTGCTCAGAACCACCTGAGCTATAAACTTTCAAAATACTGAAGGTTATGGGAAACATTCAGCCACTGTTGATGCTTTTGCTGCTCAAAACTGCCCAGAGATGTGTGCAGAGAAAAGAACTCCGTGTTGCAGGTGTGCAAGTGAGCCTGGTCATGAGAAGGAAATAAGAGAGAGCAAAGAATTCAATTTGTTTGATTGTGTTTGGTGACTGTGTCTTGAATGTATCTGAGCCCAGGATATCATGATAATTGGTCTATCAGACTGAGAGATTGAGGTGGGCTGCTGTTGAGGCTGGAGTTTTGAGTTTTCTTTTCTCTTTAAATGAATTATGTAAGTTCCTGTTATGCTGGTTACTTAGCCAGGCAAGGCAGAGGCATTTAAGTTGTTCACTGCCCTTTCTGTGCAAGCAGAGGAGACCTGTGGTGTCTGATCCCTGCTGTTAACACTGAGCTGCAGTGGCTTGTTTTCTTCTGAGGCATTTATGGTGCTCATCCATCAACTCTGCCAAGGCAAAATTAAAGAATAGAGTTTATCAGTGATTTAATTCAGAGCGAGCCAGGGAGTGCATTAATGAGCCCATCATAATGGATGCTTTTATAATGCAGATATCAACAGTTTTGATTGTACAAAGAAGAAAACTCCTAAGGGAGCCAATGTGAGCTCCACAGGCTGTGAGCCTGCTGGGAGGGCTGGGCAGGGCAGGACATGCTTTGTCCCAGGGTGGCACCTTGTGAAGGGGTTTGCCTCAGTGGAGAAGAGCTTGGGATGCATCTACAGATAAGGAGGAGAAGCAGTGTCATTTAGTGGCTCTCTGGTTTATATGAGAAACTCTGCTCAGAGAGAAAACTTGGCTTCTTGGTTCAAGGAGTGCCAAGAATTAGACCAGTTTGACCAGTCTGACATCACCTCACACCTGCATCAACTCTTCATGGAGATGTCCATGTACACATTCAGGACAGTGCCAGTGTCCCCAGGCTGCGTGGACACAACCCTCCTGTGCCCTTGGCAGTGGGAGGTGGCACTTCAGTCCTGCTCCCAAAGCCTTCCTGAGCAGGAAGACATCTGGCATCTCTAGATCTGCTTCTGCAGTCCCTGCCTGTCACCAACTCAGTCTCTGTCTCCAGCTCACTTATTGTCCTTTGTAATTGGCTTTTTCCTAATTTCTTTGTTATCTCTTGGAACATGTTAAATGAGAAATATGAGGGTGACTTGGTGTAATTATTCTCTGGTGAGTTAATAGGGCCCTCCAACAAGCACAGAGTGATTATAAACATTAAGTCCAATTAACAATTGGATAACAATTCTGGGGAGAGATACACTTGCATGTTTTCTGAACTGTGATGGATTTCCTCCCTTGCAGAGCACAGGGTGTTTATCTTTTCTGGATTTCTTTACTTCCTAGGGGGAAAAATGCCCATAAATATGGGGAAGCATCCCCAGTACTGTAAGAAAAAGGGTGTGTTTTGACTTCTTCTACCACTGGCCCTGTGGATTGCAACAGGATCCTCACAGAGGAGGGGAGAAAGAGATCAACGTCCAGGGAAGTGAAATGGAAAAAAAAATAAAATAAAAACGATGAGGAATAGAGAAATTTGCAGGGCCAAAAAAAGCAAAAGCATTAATAATTCAGTGGATATAACAAGTAGCTGATTCAGGAGTGCAGGAGGCTGAAACTTACTCCAAAGCAACCAGGGTCAGGTCTAGCAGATAAAGAGGAGATGGGAACATGGGCCTTGGCTGGGGAGGTTTTGGAGTACATGTACACAGTACATGAAGAAGAGGGACAGAATTGTCTTTTGAATGCTACTGTAGTGTTACGGTGTCCATTAGTCACCTAGAGTTCAGGAATTGCATGGGATCCCAGGTGTATAATCTCTGGATTTACTGGGGAGCCCTAGAACAAGGACATGGGGAGTGCCCAGGGACAGCCACACTGCACAGAGGGGAGGGCAGAAGGTGACTCCAGCCCTGTTGCTGCCTGATGCTCTGGTTCCTGCAGCCTTTAACAGCAAACCTCTTCATGCAGCGTGCAGAACACAGGACTTCTCAAGCTCTGAAGATCTGCAAGTCACCCTGCCTCTTTATTTTTTGTTTTGTACATAAAAGCCTGCTGGCTGTTATGTATTGCTGGCTTCTAAAGTGTTGGCATCTGTGGGCAAGAAAAACTAGACAGGAATAGACTGAGAAATCTGCTCTGTGCTTTATTCACAGTGTTTACCAAGAAATGGGCTATGAAATGATTATGTACTTCAGATGGTAGAGCCTGCTGTTGATGCAAAGGATCTGCTGTCAGACATGAAATATTGCAAAGCGTATAAATCTGCATACCACGTGAGTTTCTGATGTAAATGAGACAAAAAGGGCAGGAATGGGAAATGCACAGGGTCACGTTCTGACGGTTTTGCACAAAGCAGATGCTTCTGACAGTAAATGAGGCAAGACAGAGCTGTAAGATGGCACCTGATTTGCCTGCCAGGTATTTACTACCAAGGAAAACAGACTTTTCTATGCCAGGCTGACCATGCTGAGGACATGGCTCCAGTTACTTGGTTAAATACTCTCCTGCATAGCTGGCTCATGTCACTTGTGCAGCAAGGGGTGATAAAGTGGTGAGTCAGGTCAAGGTGATGACCAGAAAATCTGCTGAATAAACTGCTAAACCCCACAGTATGTGTGAAGAGGGGTCCCAAACTGGGCTTTGGGAGGTGACCCAAGAGCCAGCAGGTCATTTGGGCAGGGAGAACGTCACGCTCTTAAATAACCAGCCAGAAATACACTCCAGGGGCAAGGACTCTCAAAAAATAAGCATGGGCTCCAAAGAAAATGACTGTGTGGTGCTGTGCCTAAAGGAAAGGCTGGATGTGCCTGCCAGCTGCCTGTGGGGAGAAGGCAGGAGGGAAGGGGAAGGCTCCTGCCAAAGCCCTCCCTGGTTTTCTTGGGAGAGCTGGAAGTGCTGATTGTGTTGTTGGAAAAAAGGGGCTGAATCCTGAATAGGAAAGGGCCCAAGGAGAGGGGGTGTGGGTGTAGAGTAGCTGGTGTGGGCAGACTGTGCTCCATAATCTGGCTGTGCAGGCCAAAATACAGCTCCAAGGTGGGTGAACATCACAAGGTCGTGCTGCTCTAAGGCCACCCCTCTGAGACACAGTTCTAGAGGTCAAAGGCACACAAAGGTAAAAGGTGTGCCCAGGGTGGGTGAGGAGGAGGCACAAGCTCTTAGCTTCATGTTGAGGAATTTAATAACAGCATCTCTGTGGTCAGGGCTCTTCTGCCTGCTGTGGGATTGACTGAGAGCAGGGCTGCAGGAAGCTATTGCAGAGCAGAAACTCATTAAATCTGAGTGACAAAGTGGAGCAAAAGAGACACCTGAAGAGTCACTTGAAGGAAGAGCAAGGCAAGGAGTAGAAAGTAGGTAGGTAGAAGATGGGGATTAGAAGCAAAATGCTCAAGGAATTTCCTTGTCAGTCTCTGTCCCTGAAAGGTGTCCTTGCTTAGCTTGCTCACTGAAACCTTACTGCTGCACTGAAAGTGAAATTCCTTCTCCATCAGTTCCTCTTGTAATGAATCAATTGGAAAGAATCCACCTGAAATCCCCAAGCCACACCGTTGTACTCAGCCTGCTCTCCTCCTGGACTGGTAGCATGTCAGAAGGGCTTTGGGAGTTGGCTGGCTTGGCTGTGAGTTGCCTCTGATTCATCAGAACTTGGCCAGAAGAGGCTGGGTGGGAGCCCAAACCACCAGCACTCCATTGAAGATTAGTTTGGAAGGCTGTGCTTAATCAGAGCTTGGGCACAGGTGGTTATATTTTAGCCAGTCTCCAGGATAATTATCTTTTATTAGTTGTCTTTGGTCTCTACACCCTGTACCTAACTTGTTCTGCAGGAATGCAAATACGGTTTAGCTTGGCTCGAGCTCCCCTCTCCACCTGAAATGTTCTGGATTAATGCAACCCACTCTGTTTTCCTTTTAATTTCCTGTGTTACTCTGCAGCCCTGATGCCTGGATGATTTCCACGCTGCCATGGCCATCTCAGCCTGGAGTGGCTCGTGCCAGCTAAGCCTGCTGTGCCCAGGTCCTGGCTGTGGCAGTGGAGTGTCCCATAGTGGGGGGAAGCTCTGGGTCTGCACAGGCTCCTCCAGCACCATCACCCTGCACACCTCTGGGTAGGGGCTGGATTACTTCCTTAGGGATGGCCATGTAACTCCATGCCCACAGGGAGTGTCTACAGAATGAGAGCTGAAATGGGGAGCTCTGGCTCTGCCCAGTTTTTGAATGCTTGTGTGGTACAGGAAAGGGAGGAGGCTTTTATTCCCTGGGGAAAACCCACCAGCTAATTTCAGATGTTATTTGTTTTCCAAGGTGGTAAATATTCTATGGGATTTATACTGTAGTCACAGAGCTGAGAAGATACCTGGGATCTGGTCCAATGTCACATATTCTCTTTGCATTCTAACTCCTCATTTTCTGGGAATGTTCACTCTAGGAGCTATTTTGAGAGAGAAGAGGCTGTGGCTGCCAGTGCCCAGGGCTGAGTTGCTGGTGGGCACAGACTGCTGCTTCCCTGGCACCTCCAGCCTGGGGCACATCGGGGTTTGTTACAGAGGAGCTTGAATTTGGGCTTGTGGTGAGCTAATTCTGTCCTGTCTGGAGTGTTGGTTATGTCATGAGTTATGACACTGTTCATCCCCACTCTTCTAAGTGCCACCAAAGTGTTTTTTCAGCCTTTTCTGTTCTTTGTCTGGCAAGCCTTAGCCTGGTATCTTTTTTTATAGTGTGCACCACTTCCCAGGCTGGTTTGGTTCCTTGCATTTTGGTGATGTTATATCAGGGCACAGAATAGCAACTGTGTTCAGAGTAACCAAAATAAAAGTGGCAGAGGCTGTTAATCAAGAAAAGTCAACTGGGGTCAGGAAGCCTTTCCAGCCATTTTGCTTAAGCCAGGGATGAGGTTTGAATCATGCTGCTAAACAAGATGAAATGTTCCTGTGGCCTCCTGCTTCTTCCTCGAGGGGGATATTGCAGTGTGGCACTGGGGGCCATGGGACTGGACCAGGGTAGAAGTTCACTGGAGGTGTCTTTGTTTCTGCAGTGCTACCAAAGCCTTGCACATCAGAACATGTCTTTGAGCAGAGCCTGTTCAAACCCCCCTCCCCTCCTCTGGTGTTTCCCTTGGCACTTCTGCTGCTGGTCACAGCCATGTCTTCTTTGACTGAGTTGTTCCTTCTCTGCTTTCCTTAGCCCTCTTCTCTTTTCCAGGTTGTAAATCTGGATTTGTAGCTGTGATCCTGTTCCCAGGGAAGCAAACAGGGAAAGTGCAGACAGAGGGTTATGACTTCCCTGGGTGGTGGGACTGAGTGGAAGAATAGGCCTATCAGGTAGAACAGATGATGCAAAGCAGTAGTCTGAAAATTATGGACAAGAGAATTTGGAAGGAAACCACCCCAGTTTTAAGTACTGTCTTCAGGAGAAAGCTTTTAATCTCTGCATTCCAGCCCTCTGAGATGTCACGCTGGCTTTGGGGTTTGAGTCTTTTCAGTTGTTTCATCATTTGTACCGTTTGCTTGTTTGTTTCTTTTTCTTTTTCTTGAGATATTTTTCTTCTACCAAGTTGTTTATGAGACTGAGATTACCAGAAAGTGGTTTCCCAGGGGCTGTCCCCACCTGGGAGCTAAGTGGCTGCACACAGAGGTCAGAGTGCTCTCAGAAATCCCACAGAGCCAGTGCAGAAAACTTGAGATGAACAAAAGCAAGGGCAGGAGTTTCTTGTGCATGGTGTGGGTCTGGCTTGTTTGGGCTCAGGGATGCTGTTCAGCTCCTCTTTGCTGTGGTGCTGCTGAGGAGGGATCAGTGGGGTAGACTCACTGTTTCCAGCTGTTCCAACCTGCCCTGGAGCTCTCCCTGCCTTACCCCACGTGTTTGCTTTAGATGAAGGCTGGCTGAGGGAGCTCTGAGGGAGAATTAAGGGAGTTCAATCACAGCAGGAGGCTGTTTGCATGCTTTTTAACAAATAGTGAGTAAACCTTCCAATGTTTCCAACTGCAGGATGATAATTCCACTTGGTGTCTGGCTTTTCCTTTGCGTGTGTGAATGTGTTGGGTTCAACAGCAAAGGATCTCTGGGCTTGGGGAGCATCTTCATAGAGTCAAAGAAGGGTTTGGGCTGGAGGGGACATCAAAGATCATCTTATTCCAACCTCCCCACCATGGGCAGGGACATTTTCACTAGACCAGGCTACTCAAAGCCCTGTCCATCCTGGCATTGAACACTGCCAGGGGTGGGATCTTCATCAGCCACGACAAGGGAGGGTGGGAGAGATTCACCTCTCTCCCTTCTGCAATGTCCTTTGCCACTGCAAAGGACATTGTGTGCCTTTCCCCCTTGGGCACACACTGCCCTCCTTTGTCCTCCTCTCTGCTTAGGAGTTCTCTCGGGGAGCCACTGCCACCATCTCAGTCTCACTGAGCAGTGCCTGAACACAACAATGCCTCACAGCTCCAGTGTTACACAAATGCCCATAAAAAATACTTCAATGCACATTATGGATTTCTATAGATAAACTGGAGATTGGTGATAGAGGAGATCATATACTGAACATGCAGTCAAGCCAGGATTAGCACGGACCAGTCTGGCTGTGTATCTTCCACTGCAGGAATAAAACAGCTGGGGAAGAGAATGGTTAAACCTACTTGACGAAGCCCTCAAAATCCTTGGGCTTGATGCTATTTAGTAAAAGGCTCTTTTGAAACTCCTTGCAGCTGTAGAAACATTTGTGTGCTGCACAGGGGCTGTGCTGGCGGCATCAGAGTGGGCTGAGTCTGTGAAATGGAACCTGGCAAAAACTTTAAAGACCATTTAGTGCTCCAGATCTCGGGGAACAGCCACTGCAAACAGCCCCTGAGGTAGTGTCCCAAAGGAGCAGAGAGGGGAGTCGCAGACCTCTCTTCTGGGGAGCAGGCATTGAGTCTCCCCTCCCTGCACCTGGGGGGTGAGAGAAATCTCTGCTGCAGCTTGGTGAGAATTTAGCAGATTGTACATATAGACTGGATTTACTACAGACACCAACAAACTCACCTCCTTTAGCTCATTGCACTGCACATGTCTTTGTCCCTTCCCTTTAAATAAACGTGAATCTTGATTCCTGGTGCTCAAATAGCAAGCTGGGTCCAGATGTGGCTGCAGGGATTCCTTCCATTGCCCCTCCTCAGCAGGTGACAGTATTAGAACCCTGCAAACCCTGCTTCCCTAAAAGTGTTGGAGATGGGGATTGCTATGCAGCAGCAGCTGTGGACTTGAAGGAGTCTCTGGGTATATGCAAAGAGCAATCAATGCAAATTCAGAAATCTAAGTTGGCAAACTCTTTGGGAGCCCCAGATCAAACCCATCACTGGAGGGTTGTTTATTAGCCATTGCATTTTGGTAACGATTAACATTGTATATTAAAGCCTTTGGTTAATTCCAATTTTCCTCCTCACAAATTAGGAACATTTGCATTAAGGGCTGTTCTAGAGGCAAATAACAGCTGTACAGAACATAGGTAGAAAATGTGGGTTGGTGTGAGGGCAAAGCACTTCCACAGGCCAAGAGCCCCAGGGAGAGGAGATCCAGCATCCTTTGGTACCCTGCAGTGGGGACGAGCACCAAACTTCACCATCAGCCACTGCAAGCTCCCAATAGCTCATCTTGCCCTGGTTTCAAGGAGAAAAAGGGTTTCTGGTGCAAACAAGTGGTTTCCAAACTGTTGACCCCGAGTGGCTTTGGACATCGTGGTAAGGGCACTGCAAACCTGCCTGCTGCTTGCAGCACGTAGTGGTCTGTGACAAGTTCTGAGGTGAGCTCTCAAGTCAAAAGTATTTGGGAATTCATTGCTTTTCATGTTTATATAAGTGGTTTCCACTGCTGTGGCCACAGCCAGTGCATTACTGTGGGTGAGGCTGGAGCTAATTCAGAGTGCAGATTTGCCCCGTATTTGGTAGATTTCATGACTTATGGTATGTGTGCAAACCCACGGGAGCAATTACTTTGGCCAGAAATTTATAGGATGAGTTTTTCTTCATTGCAGTGAATTATCCATGAGCGATTTAAAATTCGATGATGTTTATACATAACTTAAAGTAGTTCTGACACTTGCATATAATTTAAAGGAGCTCACAAAGTAACTTCTGGTTTGTAAATTGGAGCAACCAGTGCAGGGGCACATCTGGAAAAGCTGAGCCTGGATCCCTGCTGGTTAGTGCTGGCTGGCATTGCAGACACAGCCTGCTCTTTGTGCAGTCTGGAGTGTGACCAGTTCAAACTTTTTACAGGAAAAAAACTAAGAGTTTTCTAGAGCAGCTCTAAAATGAGTGTCAAAAGATTCCTAGCTGATATGCAAATAAGGGAATTATCTCTCACAGGAAAGACTTTTCCATCCTCTTGAAGGATTGAAACTTGTTTTGCTACTTAGAACACTCACATCTCTAACCCCTGTGTGTTATTTGGCAAGTGCTGTCCAAATCTGATAGCCTCGGCAGTGTGTTGCTTTGCAATTCTCTGTTTTGGAAGATGGCATTTGCAGAGTTGCTGCTGAAACCCCAGCTGAAGGAAGTAACAGTCTCATCATTCCACTGCCCAATAAAACATATCAGTGAAAGGAGGAAAACAGCTGGCAGGCTGAGTCAAAGCCTCATTCCAGCCAGACTCCTGAGCCCATCCTGCTGGCTGCCAAAGCAGCTTCTCAGAGTATGAGGGATTCTGAATGGGGCTAGCTGGGAACTGGGAACATGATCTGTGGATGTGCCTGGTGAATCCTCCCATGGCCACTGTGTGCTGGCTGGCAGGGCTGTGTGTGGTGGTGGCCACACAAGCTGCAGTGAGATACAGCTGGAGCTGCAGGACCAGTGCACAGCAGAGACTGCTTATTCAGGAGCCTCAGCTAAGAATGGCCTTTGCTGCCTTTTCTCCAGCTCTGAGTCCTTGGAGAGCCCGTGGCAGAGGGGAATGGGACGATGTCACACTGTGGAAAGCTGGTGTGTGCCTCTGAGCACTTTATGTCTGGAGTTGCTCGTGGCTCTTTTGCCCTCCACAGCCATAGGGTATCAGCAGTATTCTCTGCTGAGAGCTGGGGGGAGATTCATCCCGTCTAATCCAGCATTGTAAAGCCAGATTGGGGTACTCTGGAGCCTGGGAAGACGGGCTGCCTCCTTCCTCTGGAGAGCTACATCAGGGCTAGGTGACTCACCTTCCACTGGGGGACCAGTGAAGACTGCACACTCATTTTAAGGTGGCAGAAAAATGGCTAGAAATAATACCTTAGAAATGTGATTGTTGCCTCAGAGCTGTGTGGTATGTTGGCATCTACCACTCCTGAAACCACAAGACATCAGCACTGAGACCTCTGTCCCCTGTTCCTGCTACCCCAGTGAACAATCCCACAGTGGCCAAGCCACGTGCACTGGTGAACATGCACTGGTGAACATGCACTGGCTCTCTTCACTCTCAGTTTCTGTGTCTCTTGAAACACACTTAAGCACTGAGACCTTGTTGGCCTGTGCTTTACTCTCCTCTCTGTTCCCTTGTGATGGTTCTGCAATCAGCTCTCTCAAGTCCCCTGTTTCTTGGTGTAAATGTTCATGTTGATGGCAAAACGTTTGTTGGGGGAGATTTCACTGCCATTCACACAGGTCCAAAACCTGGTGTGAGCTGTAGAGGAAACTGTTGACAAAGAAATTCTCCAGGCACCCTCTGCTTGTGTTCCTCTTGTGTGCTACTGCTCAAAGTCAGCATCAATTCCAAGTCCAGTGTATCTGCCTGCCACTGCTGTGTGGCTGTTCGTGTCCCCACAGCTGTTACTGAGGTTTAAGAACTTTGTTCAGGCCTGAGTCTGCCCTCAGCCCTGACTACGGCAAGGGTTTTTCTGCAGTTTGTGAAATTGCCCATTCATATAAATGCATCTGCATGGTTTCCATGGGAACCCTTGCTCCACTCTGGGAAATATGACTCGCCTTTATGAATAAATATGAAATCTGGCTAGCTCAGAGAGCCTGGGCTGGAAAAGGAGAGGCTGCTGGCTAAGAAATAGCATGTCCAGGGCCAGCACAAGCCCTGTGTCAGCACAGCCAGCAACAAGGGCAATGTCTAGGGGAGAGGAGTGTCAGAGCTGAGCTTGGTCTGAGCCTTTGGGCGTAGTGTGCTTGGAGCAGGACTCCTGATGCTCTGAGAAGAGGTGGACTCTTCATTTGCTGACTGAGAATCAGCAAGGTGCCCCAGGTCTTACTGTCACCACAGAGTTAACTGGTGTGGTCTCTTGTAAGCGGCTGGTCTTTCACGCTGAGAGCACAAAGGTGTGAGGTGGAGGTTTTTCAATTGTTTGGCAGTTCATAAAACCAGCCTGTGACTCAAGAGACTGTGTGTTTTTGCAGCAGCTTTGGAGACCGAGGGGAGAAAGGGCATTCTGTTCCTATAGTATGGATGGAGGCAGGTGAGGAGCTTCCTTGGAGCTGGAGCCCCCGCTGGCAATAGGAGCAATTTCTACATTATTTTGCTTAAGCTTTACATTGGAGAGAATTAAACATAGGAGGGAGTCCTTCAGGAAGGTGTTGTTTTTTCCTTTAGAGGATAGTGTCCATAGGAGGGTACAGAAGCACTTAAATTCAGGTGTCTCCATCCACACATCAACCAGGCAGCTCAACCAGCTGCAAACAGCAAACTGCATCTCTAACCTGGGTTAGATGCCACTACTTGGGTAACCTTGTCATGAAGAAGAGAGATTAATTTTGGCAACTCACTTGTGCTTGCAAGTGTTTAACTATAACCTTAATGAATCACAAAGCAGCCAGTAAGGATGGATTAACATTGGTGTTTTCTTGGTTTGCTTGTTTGGATTTTTTGTGAGGAGTTTGGTTTTAGTATTTTTTTCATTATTCTGAATATTGGCCCAGAGACTCTTCTCAGTGCAGACTGGCAGTTCAGAGTTGTCTGTGTAGAGCTCTGCAGCAGAAACTTAATATACAGCTTAGCTATCATCTTTAGAGTCCCCTTGGAGTTAGAAAGATATCTGTAAATATGAAGTAAAGGACAGATGTAAATGTACAGGACCAACTCTATTCCTGCTGGATCAATGGGGTGTTCATGGAAACATGCCAGGAGAATGGACCTGAGGCAGAGTTGCCAAATTGACTGGAATTCTCCCACCTTTTCGTTGTCACTTCTTGTCATTTAATCTTCTTGGCAGATGGCTCAGCTCCAGGGCACCCTGTTCTGTTTGTCAGGGAGAGCCACAACCCCTTTGTGGCAGAGCTGCAGGCACCTCTGAAGAATGTCCTGAGAGTGTTGGCCACAGGGTGAGGGACCCTTATTTTCTGGCAACTTTTTAGGGCATTGTCTTCTTTGCATTTTCCTTGGCTGCCTTCTCTGACTGTGTCACGTGTTCTCCATTTTAATTTTACTCTTTTTCCCTCTCAGCTCAGTCATGTTTGTGCTGTTGCTCTGTCTCAGCCTGTCTGCTGGCCTTGCCACTGGGTCTGACTGATCCCAGCATGCTCGGTACCATCTGAGAGAAGTCAGCTACCCCTAATCCCAGTCCTCAGTCAGACCTATGCAGAGTGATAATGTTCTGGCTTTACCAATTCCAGAGAGTATTAAACTCGGAGACAAGGACTGAAAACAGAGACAAGGAATACAGCACATGGCAGTACATTTGTTACTGAGCATGTTAAAAGAGGAGAAACAATTTCATACCTTCTGCTGCTTTTAATGAAGCCTGGATTTCCAAAGGGGATGCTCATTTAAGCAGGAGGAACACACTGTGGTAGGTCTAAGCAGCAGAGGCCAGCAGAGGGATCCCTGCTCTGCTGCTTTGCTCTTTCTTGCTTTGTTGAGAAGTTGCAGGTGTGAGAGAAGTGACAATGTGAAGTGATGGGACAGCATTTGGTGTCTGCTGGTGCATCCAGGCTATTGGAACATCTGTGTCTGATGTTCCCTGAGTGTCCCAACCACCACCCCCTCAGTGCTCGGGGTGTCTGTGCCTGCTGACTGTGACCAGCAGCTCAGGCTGGGGTTGATTTACCAGGAGCAGGGAAAGGCTCCCACAGTGGCAGTGGCTGTACCCTTGATGCTGTCAGGGCTGGTGTGGTGCCCCCATGCCACAGATGCCACACAAGCACGGAGCGTGAGGATCATTTCAGGAGAATGGAGGTTTATTTTCCATCTCTTCTCAACGCAGAGGAATTAGAGTAACCTGAGTCCTTCCTAGTGACAGCAGAGCCCTCTTTGTGCTTTATTCGTGGGCTGGGTCCCAAGTTCCTGCTCTGGAGCTGTGGGAGGGCTGGAAATAGTGGGCGAAGGCATGACCTATTCCCTCAGCTCTTTGTGTGCATCACTGGTTTTGCAAAGGTCAGCACGGGGATGCCAATCCAATTCTGAGTGTTTTCCATCACTTACACCCCTTTCAAGGCTGCCATCTCACAAGGAATTTCAAAAAATGGCTCCACAAGTCACAGTAGCTACTAACCAAGCACCATTCTCCTCTTGCATGGCTGTGTCAGGAATGCCATGCAAACCCCAGAATTCCTCTTGAAAAGCCAGCACCAAACAGCCTGTCTCACCCTGACATCCTGAAGACCACAGGCTGCTTAACATTTGATGCATTTTGGCACGCTGGCTGGTTTGTGGGCACCTTTTTGGTGTGTTATTGAAGATGTTTTGGCAGTGTGACTACTTTGTGGCTGTTTTTCTGTGTGTTATTTGAACTTGGGTATGGAAATGCCTGTGATCTGATACCAGCAAAGCCCAGAGACACACCAATAGCACAGTTTATTGTCTCCTAGAACCAGAAAGCAGCTTCTGTCTCTGTACAGGCTTATCTCCCACCCAGTATCTTTGTCCTCCATCTAATAACAATTAAATATATCTTTGAGAGCATCTTTTATCTTAAGGCAGTTTAAACTGGAGGATACTTTAACACCTAAAGCAAAAGCTGCACAACTCTAAAGCCACAAGTTTTATGTTATTCAAAAGGGATAATTTTTTATATTAGGGCACATTTTCAGGTTTCACTGCCACAGAGGCACATTAATTTCAGAGCAGAGAATTACCTACCCATCTAAATTATATCTAATTGCTTTATATAAGGTAAAAAGATAATTTGGGTTATTACTATGTTAAGAGGCACTTCAAATCTTGTAGGACCAACCAAAGTGCATGCAGCTCCAGCCAGTAAATGAATTGACATGGGTCTTTGCAGCACCTTCTTCAGAGTTTGAAATAGCTGAGGTTTTGCTGCTTCATTTTTCTCCTGTAGCTCACAGAGGCTCTGAGTCACTTTATCAATGACTGTTGCAGCAACTGGCTCTTGGCAGGATGAAAAAAAGTAATACCCCAGTGGAATTTTTTAGGAGTTTTTAACAATAAGGCCAAATCTTCAAAGGCAAGTGCTTTTGTGCTTGCTGAAGATGGCAGAGGCAGGTGGGTGGGCAAGGATGCTGCTCTCTGAAGGATGATTTTCAGTGGGCCAGGGTGTGCTCTACCACTGTATTTTGCAGGAATTTGGCTTATTTTGCCCTGCTCTGCTGGTGAAGTGCTTTCCCAACTACAGGAATGTGTCTGTTGAGCAATGCAGAGCTGCTGCTGGGATGAATAATTCACAGAGCAATCAGCCGTGGCAGAAACTTTCAACATTCAGTCAGATTTTTTTTCTTTTTAAATTCAGCTATTGCTGACCTAATTTATCTAGAGGATGAGCTTAGCTGATCTGGACAGACAGGGATTAGTTTAACATTGGAAATGGTGGTGAATGATGTGATAATGAAATATTGTACCCTTTTACCACTCGATGCTGTTTCCCTTCCCAGGGAGGACACATCCTTTGCTCGTTGTCCCTGGTGGCCACCTGGCACCACATTGAACATGTGGCTCAGTACCTGGAGAGCTGCATCAGGACACATTTGGACACATTTCAGCTTTGCCACTGCCCTGAGTGAACGAGGAAAAGCTGCTTTGCTTTTCTGTGGGTTTCTTTGGCAGCTGGAAAACACGACAGTGAAGGTCTGCTCTGGAAGCACGTGCAGAGACCTTGGCATTGTGGTTGTCCTGAGATGTTCTGGCTGCAGAGATGCCCTCAGGGTTGAGAAAACTGTGGCTCTCATTTGGGAAAATGTTTCTGGTGGCTTCATTGCTCTTTGTGCTGCCGCTCTTGCTTTCAGATGGATTTGTTTTCTTCCCCCAGTAGACTGGAATATGAACAGCATGGCCTATTTTGGGAGTGGGAGGAAAACCTGTGGCACACAGGACAGACCCCATCCCGTGACAGCCAATGCAGCCTCACTTTTTCTGATTATTTTCTGCATTTCCTTCAGTGCACCTCTCACTATGCACTGTGTGATTAACAGCTTCAGTAGCAGAGTCCCATTTTCTTTAACTCCTAAATTGCTTCTGAATAAAACATTCCCCCCTTTTAAGACATAAAAGAAGACAACATGTATGACTCAAGGAGCTGCTGGATCTTTTCATACTTCATAAGACCATGGAAGCATCAGCAAGCACCAGCAGTGAGTGCAGGAAGCCATGAGTTTTTAGTTTTCTGGAGCAATATTAAACTTGACCCTTGTTTGTGGAATGGTGTTGGCCTGGCAGTTTACTTTGAAAATAAACATGCTGTTTTGAAGACATTAGAAGAAGCAGAATTACTATAAAATGTCTTTTTTCATACAATTGGAACAAGGGTTGAGACAAAATGCCCTGCAGCTGGTGGTGTGATGTTTGCTGAACATGCTGGTTCTTTTTTGATCTCCAATGTTAGTGCTTTTCCTGGCTGACTCTATTGCTTTGCTCTGGGGGTTTCTCTACATGACTTTGAGCCAGTATTGATACTGCTGCTAACCACTGCTGGTATATGTTCTTACTTTGTACTTCAGCTGTGTGTTTTCTTGCCTACTGCAGCTCTCTGCTCTGGCCCATCCTCCTGGGATGGCTCAGGAGTCTGTGCTGGGTGTGGGAACAGCCTCACTGCCACATCCACTCCAGGAGAAGCGTCTCGTGTGCATCCTGCAGGTCACACACGTTCCTCCTCAGAGCTTGTAGTGGGTAGCATAAGATTTACAGACACCCGAAACTTTTGCAGGCTTTTTTTTCTTATTTTTTGCATTCTTTGCAGCCCCAGCAGACCCTGCTGTACCCTGAGTGCTGCCTTCCAGCAGCAGCCTCCTTGTGCCTCTCATGGTCCTGAGATGGTTCTCAGCATACTCAGCAGTTCTACCTCAGCCTGTTAGGTGTTCCCAAATGCCAGATGAAGCTCAAGGGGGAACAAGTAAAGTTTTTAGTTAGTGTGATGAAAACATGAAGAACTTGAGGCTTTCACTCTAAACTGGAGTTATAAGAACAATCATTCCTAGATAATTGGATTTTTTTCAGTTTTTTTGCTCTATCCCCTCCAGTCAAGGCCCTCTGAGTTGTGCTGTGGGTTGGAGATGTTTTCACATGCTGCTTACCCTTGGCATGATGCCTGGGAGTTGAGGCATTTTATTATTCCATGCTATGTCTGAAGTTAAGGAGAATTGAGTTCACATCTCCTGCCCATAATTGTCTTTTAAATTGCTACTGCTTTGTTTTGACTGAGATGACTTAATAGGTATTCCTGGGCTCTTGCTAGAATAACAGTTGGGTTTTGCTTCATACTGCAGGAAAAAAGAAGAGGTTGATTATCAATGCTTTCTGTGAAGCTTAGGAACTGCAGGGCATTAATTAGCACTGCTCCTTGCAGAGAGCCCAGGACTTTGGGTACATTGTCAACACAGTTAACAAGGTGCTTCGGCTGGGTATGTCTCTGTGAGCCAACATACCCATCCCAGAGCCTACCTGAGGATCTTGGGTGCTGCCAACTCCCAAATCAGGCAAGAATTGGCACAAAAGCTGAGATGGTGCGTGCTGAAGGGTTTGGCTGGGGACACGAGGCTGAGGGAAGGCTGTTGTGGGGTGCCAGGGGAGGTGTGGAAAGGGAATGTAGCTGGAGTTGGCCTGGGAAGCCTGGTTATCCCTCCTGGGAATCCTGCTTTGAGCCAGTAGCTGAGAGAGAATCCAGTGGGTGAGAGAAGGATGGTGAACAGCAGGAATAGGATGTTCATCCCTGCTGAGCTGTGTATGCTACCAGTGCTCCTTCCTGGAAGTATGATCCCACATGAAGTTATTTTTACAGTGGGAACAGCGTACAAAGGGTCATAGGACATTGTATCCAGCCTTGCTAAGCCAGCCTTGGTCTAATGATAGCAGTCCCTGGACTCCTCCCAGCATGGCAGAGGAATCCCTCACCCCAGGATAACCTCAGCATACTTGACTTGCAGGACAAGTGGAGTTTAAGGGCCAGGTGAAGCCTCATATCTTGGTACAGTACCCCCTGTATCCTTATGGAATTACCCAAAGGACTGCTATGACATGCAGGTGCTCTGGAGGACCAGGGGCTGGGACAGAGGTTCTGACTGTTCTGGTTTAGCCAGGCCCTGCCTGCAGAGTGAGAGTGGCCATCTGTCTGGAGCTGCCACCCAGCAAGGGGAGAGCTGGGACAGTCCCAGTCCTGGACGGGGAATGAGGAGTTCCAGCCCCAGGTCACGCTGAGTGGATTCTCCTCCGTGGTGTGGCTCGTGACACAGGGGCACAGGGAGTGACAAGTGGGTGTCACTACTCTTGAGCCACCTCACCTGCTCAATGAATTGGTTTGAGACTCCTTTTCCAGTTAGAAACCAGAACTAACAGGGGAGGTAAAATTTGACTCATGCCATCTGTTGTCATCACATCAGAGGAGAGGGAAGAGAAATAAACGTGAGGAGATGCCTTGAGCTTTCATTTAAAGTGACTTTCATTGTTCCATTGAGTTGACATCCCACTCTAATGCATTTTTACACTTGCACACTTCAGCGATGTTTAGGCAGTTAATCAAAACTCCAGCACTACTGCTGTTCTCCTGAAGAGGCTGATAAAATCTACCAGGAGCCATAAGGCTTTTTAGTTTACTGCACAAAATGTTCCACAGCTCAGTTTTTATGACCTGTGCTGTTGTCCTGCTTTATTTTCGTGCTCTTTGCTGCTCAGTGCAATTCAGCTGCCAAGTGAAGCACACCCCAAATCATAGGAATTTAACATCCATATGCTCACAGATGAATAGGCTGGAGGTTCTGCTGAGAGTTTGAAGGTCTGTGTAGTGCTCTGTGAGGAGCTTTTGGATGGATTCTGGTAGCTCTGTGAGCTCAGGTGTCCCAGCATTGCAGTTCAGGCTCTGCACTGCACTTCAGCTTGCTTTGGGTTCACCCCAAATATTCACGTCTCTGCATGTTATGTGCTGATGGTAAATGAGATCAGGTAAATCAGATCTGGGGAAAGGGGTAGATTTGGCTTTATTCCTTGTGGGGGGATTGTTGGCATGTCTTTTAACTCCCAAATCTTTACGTGTGGCTTAGCTCACTTACTCAAGTCCTGTTATCAGGGCACCAGCCACAGTGTCCCAGAACCTTCTGAAACCCAAGTGAACAGCAACCTTCTGTCGCTGCTCCTGCTACAGTCACATCCCCTGCTCCCACACCCCTATCCCATGCCTTTTCCCTTTGCAATTCTCCATGAGGGCTGGCAAGATTATTAGAGTTTGGGGAGAGAAACACTGAGTACATGTTCAAAAGCACCACTCTGTTCTGTAATTCTTATTGGGAAGGTTTGGGGACACATTCAGACAGGACCACTCTTTGACTGTGTGTAACTGAGCACTTCTGCTCTATGGAAGAGCTCAAGTCTGTGCACAGCTTAACATGAGACTATTTTTTAAGGGTTACAGACCAGGCTGTGGAGCTGGTTTCTGTGCTCTGGGGCTGCGTTTCTAGGAGGGATATTAAAAGTTAATTCCAGCAGCATCGTCTTTTGGAGTGGCCACTGCAGAACCTTTTTGTTTTTTAAAGCTTTGAACATCAGATCTCTACAAATGGAACAAATTCCTCTATGAGCTGTCCTAGAAATCTCCTAATTTATTTCGTACCTTTGAATCTTTGTTATAGATCTGTACATAGATATCAGTGTAATTATTTATACAGAGGAGATCAGTCTCCTATTGCAGTTTTCCTAAAAAAGCTGTGAGCAACTCCTGTGATGATCTGGTCACTCATAAACTTTCCAGCTGAAATCCATGTTTGGTCCTATTATTAAAGTCCCTTTTACTGGGTTATAACCTGCAGCTCAGCTGGAGGCAATTATTATCTGATATGTACCCTGAGTAGAACATAATTATACTTGTCACTAAGTGGCACTGTGTAAATTAGTCTTTAATTGCCACACACAAAATGAGCAGCTACTCAGTCATTTTTCTGTGGAGATAAAGAGTTCCAGCATTAGCTTCACCCCTCTGGTGTCTGCCTTCACCCTGTTTCTCATTTGTTCTCTTTAGTGCTTAACATGTAATTTTACGTGATGAAACCTTTTTAACGTGTTTAGCTTTTGCCCTGTAAACCCTCTGTTAGTCTAAAATACGATGGGAGAGGGTTTAACGTTAAAAACACAGGGAGTAATAGAAAAGATATGTCCTTCAAGTACTGC
Organism: Xenops minutus; assembly: GCA_035221455.1. Classification (NCBI taxonomy): domain Eukaryota; kingdom Metazoa; phylum Chordata; class Aves; order Passeriformes; family Furnariidae; genus Xenops; species Xenops minutus. Next base: position 8,302,660 of record JAWWEE010000041.1, on the reverse strand, counting down.
TGTCAAGGTATAATTATTGCATATCTTCTGGGGCCAAAACCCCTTTTCTGGCCGGTGTGTTGATAAAAAAGGGGCCATCACAGGGATTGGAAAATGCAATCCTTAAGAATGATTTAGTTGGGCTGTGCTTTAGGGTTTTTTGCCTTAGTATGGAGCAGATCACTGCCTTTGAACCCTATTGATGTGCATGAACTTTAGCCTTGTTAACCCTTGGTAAGTTAGGAGTTAGGGGGGGGAAAATCTGATCATGGCAGTGCAAAGCTGTTTATCTTATTTGGGAACATCTGGAGGCCAGGCCTTGGACCAGACTGCTTCACTTGGCTGCATTCCCAAGCACTGCTGTGTTTGGGATGGATTGACACGTATCCTGCTTGTTCCTGCTGCTGAGGCTGGGGCAGGTACACTCGTGGTCCCTGCACTGCCCTGCTCTTGGCTCCTGGGGAGCCTTCCCTGAGCCCACTCAGCGTGGCAGTTCTGAGCTTTCCTCACCCAAATCAGCCTTGCTTGCTCTCCACCCCAGTGCTGGCAGATCGAGGAGCCATTCCAAGGGGCTCAGTTCTGTGGCACTGGGGAAAAATCCAGCTGTGGAGTGGAAACCTTAGGGCAGTGTGTATTACAGAGAAATGCTGGAGAACGTGTTCTGCCCATGTGCTGCCTTTGGCTGTCGAGAGTCCAAAATGGGCTTGTGCCCACCCTCTCTTGTGGCACAAAGCAAACAGCCCTGGTTGGCAGCCTGCGTGGCTGCTGGAGCGCCGTGTTGGCTTGCCTGTGCTCCTCTCCCTGTTTCTGTTGCCGACACCAGATACCCCTTGGCAGAGAGGCTGTGAGGAGCAGCCAGCCCAGCCTGGGTTTACATTCCAGGGCTGCAGTTTCTAAAGCAGTTTATGCTGTGAAGTGTGGACAGACCGTTCAAAATAACAGGAGGGACGTTTCCAGTTAGAGAAAAGTTCAGTAGTGTGAAGCCTTTCCAGCCCCCTGCCTCAGGTACAAGGTCTGCAGCAGAGCAAGCCTTGCTGCCCTGGGAAGGGGCTGCAGCCCTGGCCTGGAGCTCAGATATTATATTCAAAGATTATATTATCCGTGCAAAATTATATACCTGCATGTTATAATCCACATGTAACTTCAGTCAAAAGCCAGCTTTTCAAGTTCCTTGCAGCCTGTGAGCCACCCATCACAAGGTTTGGATTTGGATTCTTTATGATGGAAATGCTGGATCAGGAAGACCCCAAAAGGCCTTTTTAGTTTGTTCTTTTTCATTACCTTGTTCTTTTATCCTGCCCTTGTCTTTGGCACGAGATTTTCTCAGGGTGACTGTGCCACGTCAGGGGCTGAGGGCTGGCAGTGAGTCCCTGGGTGTTGGGGAGTAGGAGCATTAGTCTTGAGCTGAGCCAGAGTTCTAGTTGGGACTGGCTTAGGTATCACACAATGATGTGAGAAAATGGACCTGGGATTCTCTTTCTCTTCTTTGTCACATCTGGGAGCTAATCTGTGCAAACTGAGGGGCTAGAAACTTAACAGGATATATTTTTTTTAAACTAAGATGAGGATTTCGAATGTTCCAGGCATTTCAGTGTCTAAAATAATGACTTTACATCTAAGACTTGATAGAAGACTATGGGAGGCAGTGGGACAATGTCCTTTTGTAAGCCTGATAGGGCAATGACAGATCTGGTTTTAAAAGTCCTTGGTTGACATCTCTATGGAGTCATCATTTCTGCCTTGTGTGTCCACCAAAAAACATAGATGGGTTTTGACATTTATTTTTCATATATTTGGCTCATTGAAATCTCAGTCGAGGTGCTATTTAAGTGATGAATTTAATGTTATACAACATTGGGGAAATTCAGGGCTGTGGCAAGGGCTCCTATGGTTTAGAGCTGTAGACGTTTACTCTGGACACCTTACCCCTAAATGAGACCTCAACACACTGTCTTTAATTCATTCCAGCTATGAAAATCATTGCAGACTAACCACATAAATGTGCACTGCTGATGAGAAGTCTTGGCAGGCTCGGTGCCCTCAATAACGAGCTGCTTCTGTCTGCCCTATGGAAAGAACCCAAACTGTGGTCACGGCTTCCCAGCTCCAAAGGCTTTTCCTGCTCACCAGGGTGATTTGCTGGAGCGAGGCTCTTCTGCCACCTCTGCCTCCTCCATAAAGCATGGATTGCTGTACTCCATCCTAACCAAACATTGAAGCTGCTCACTGTGTTTACCTCGTGGGTATTGATCATACAGTCTCCATCCAAAGGCCACGTTACATTTCTCTTCTCTTGACTCCAGGGTAGCAGGAACCTTCTGGAACTGAGAGAGAGACATAATTCTCTGTAATTAGATAAACCAATAAGCCTTTGAGAAGCTTCTCACTGTCCTCTATGACAAGTAAATCTGTGAGCTCCTTCAGAGCAGTGCCTTTCAAACCCTGCCACACTTCCCCTTCAAGCTGCTTCCAGGGACTTAGTGGTGGGTCCACATTTACTAAACATGGACTTCCGTAGCTTAGAGATTGCAGAATTTGCCTTTAAGCCCTGCCTGGGAGTTTAGCAGGGCTTTCGGTGGCTGGTTGCAATAAACTAGATTTTATCAAGGTAAATTTATTTTCCCCAGAAGAATTAGTGATGATTTCCTTTCATTCAGGCTTTCTAAATTAGACACGGATACAAGGAGTGTAATTTCTGTGGGATGGCTGCCACAGAGCCTGGGTGCTGGGTTTTGGTAAATAGTTGTCAAATTAAATGTTGCATTTGCTTCTACTGTTTTTTGTGACCTTATTTGTGGTCAAATCCCCAAAAACTGGACCTAATGTGTTTGCTGTCAGGAATGCTTTTGGGAAAAGTTACTGAGAGTGGTTATTTGCAGGGAGCAATTGTGTCAATTTGCAAGTGTGAAAATTGTCATCAGAAAACCAGGTCTGTGAGTGTGTTTCTTCTGGTCAGGGACCTGTGGAAATCCCACTGGCACCAGTGTCCAGTCCACACTGAATGTCAAAAATGAGAGTGTTCTCTGAAGAAATGCCTGCTTGAAATGAATCCAGTTGAGTAAATGATAACTGGGTCATCTGTAAATCATGAAAGGAGAAGGGGGAAAATAGATGGAAGAAATTACTGTGTGTGCTTCGCTCTGAGACATGGCTATGACCACCTTGCACTCGCTGATTACAGTTATTTTACATTGCTTGGATCTCTTCTGGATGCAAAGAAGCCATGCCACAGGATGAACGATTTTATTGGGTTCAGGAACCATTTAATAGCATCAGGACAGATACTTTCCTGGTCTGTTTTATTGTGGCAAATGAGGACTGTCTCCACTGCATGAATTCTTGGAACTTGTCACTTCCAATACACTGTTAATGCATCAGTTGCCCAGACCATGAAGGTGATTGCTGTCTCCATAGTGGTGCCTGCAAACTGTTTCCATATTTGTCCTTTTTTATTTCCCCATGCTCATTAACAGAGGGGCAAAAAGTGTTGTGGGGCAGATCCATGATGCTGGTAGTTTAATGAATTTATTGACTTCTGTTTCACAGATGAATTGATTTAGAGAGGATCATGAGAGGGGAACGTGTGCCTGTGGCTTCAGTGCTTCAGCACAAGGTACAATTTTATCTATCCAAGGGAAGTGAATCCTACAACTAGCTGAGGTTACAGTCAGAAACATGGGTGATGATTTCTGTTTATGTTGTCATCATCTCCAGAGTTACTCATTCCTGTGCAACTGTTTGATCTGTTTCAACTGGGACTAGTGAAGGAAAAGCCAATCTTTGATAAATAGTGGATAAAAGAATATAGATGCCACTGGCTGTATTTCTGTACTGCAGCTTGGGAGGGGTGTGTGTGTCTGTCTCTTGTATTTAAAGCTGGCATGAGATGTCTGTGATGGCTGTGCTATTGGAAGCACTGGCACAGCCACGTTGTACAATAGCACCTTTCTTCCCCTCAGCTGATGCTTCAGGCTGTATCTGTGGGTGTCTCAGCTCACTCTTTATCTGCTCCTGTTAACGGTTAGCAGTGTGTGCTTTCTAAGTCCCTTGCATACGTGATTTGGGATGACCAGATGCCTGGGTTTAGTTGGTGCACCCACAGCATATGGATCCTGGTGTTTCTGATGAAGGTTTCTCCAGGATACAGTTGTTCATGGGTTTGTTTTGGCCACAGGCTTCTCTTTCACATTCTCATTTTAGGAATTTACCTCTTCCCAACCTATGGCACTGGACAGAAGGCCAGTGGGACATGCTTTTAGAATGCTTGGTATGAGGTGTGTGCCTATTGAATATCCTGGCCCAGGACACAGACAGAATGGTACAGAGCCCTTTGCTCCAGGTTCAGTTTGCTGCATTTGCAGGATGTGATTCAGATGCTTTTTGCCCACAGTCTGCACAGGCTGAGTTTTACCTGCTGAGAATAACAAGGGTTATGCACTAGTAAAGCTGTGGAATAGCAGGAGTAGGAGTGCTCTTATCCTGCAGGACACTTTCTCCCAGCATTCCCAGCCCTGTCAGTGGCCTCACTTCATCAATTAAAACCGGCTCTCATGGTGGAGGAAAGCCATACCAGGCTCTGCAGTGTGCCATCCTGCTGGCATCAGGAGCACAGGCACAGGCTGGCATCCTGCTGGCAGCAGCTTGTGCAAGTGCAGCGTGGTGCTTGTGTGCCCACCCAGCGTGAGCAGCACTTTCCAGCCCTGCTCCTGGCTGTGTGCAGGGTCCTGCTGCTGGAAACCAGCCCTTCCCACAGCAGGAGCATCGGGGCTGTCTCTGCTGAGAAGCTCCTGCCCAGCTGCACCAGTCCCTGCATGGGGCACGGTGCTGGAGGGGGCTCAGGACAGATGTCATGGTGCCCCTGGCTCCATCCCAGATCCCTACAGCGTATCCCAAATTCTGCTGGAGTGGGCTCTGACAGATGGAAGCTGAGGTGGGCACAGCATCCCTCAGTGCCACTTGCTTCTGCCTTTTGATATTTTTCCTTTCTGCTGAGCCTGTAGCACGTCCCTGCCCTTTGCTGGGCTCAGACTTGCCAGCCCCTCGCTGCCAGCGGGCCAGGTCCCTGCAGAGGGATGAAGGAGAAAGCCTGAACAGACCTGACCCTCTGCAGAGCCACATGGGGGCTCGTTCAGTGTCACCCCATAAAATCCCACCCCTGGATTCAAGCCACCTCCTGGGGAGAGGGATTTTCATATCTGAGCCAGTAAAGATGATTTTTAAATTGTCATAAACCAGCTGGACACCAAAATTCCAGGAGGTTTTAACCATCCTGTCCCTGCGACGTGAGATACAAAGCAGAGTTTGTTCCACTTGGGCACACAGAGATCAGAATTCCTGAGTGCAAGTCATGCTGGAGTTCTTTGGAGAGCTGCTGCTTCTGGGACCAAATGATACTGAGACACTGAATACTTTCAAATGTCTATTCAGTGTGCCATCAGTGCTGGCACTTGGATGTCTGTGTGTTGTCTCTCCCACCACTGCCTGCTTTTTCACTCTGCTTTTCACAGTCCAAAAGCCACTAGTGTTGCTGCTGAATGGAACAGAAATGCAGAGTCCCACTGGAGACTTAGGCTCATTTAGAAAGAAAAAAAAAAAAGGAAACCTGAAATGAATTTTGCTGCTTGTGGGAGATGAAACCAAGAGCCCTCTCCAGAGTGGGTGCTGTGTGAGTATGGGTTTCTCCCAGTCTCACTGCTGGGCCAAACCCTTCTCCTCACCCTCCACAGGGATCTCAGTCTTGCATAGAGAGAGGAATTAAAAACCCTGGTGACTTCATAAGGAAAAGTGTCCATTTGTGAGAAAGTTTACACTACCAAGCTCTTCTGAAAATGCCTGTATTGGATGCCAAGGTAATGTTTCCATGAAACGTGACATTGCAGGATGACTCCTCGCTAAACAATTACTGATGATAATATCCATCCCTCTAGGGAAGGTTGCAGATTCCCTTCTTGCCTGGTGTATATGGACTTGATTTCTAAACATCTGCCTACTTAATCTGTTGTCGCTGCTGCAATAGCCCCACCAGCCAAAGCGTTTGCTTTCTGTCTCTTGACACCATGCCTTGAAATGGTAATTTGTTCCTCAGGCCTCAGAAAAGGCAGGACCTGGATGCTTTCTCCATTCCAGTGTCCTGGAGCCAGCTGGTCCTGCTGGCAGCAGAGAAGACTTAATCCCCCATATGTTGTCTAGCCCAGTGCTGCTGGTGGGTAACTGAGCCTGATGCTCTGTGGGAAGGGTGCCCTCAAAGTGCCTACAGGGGTTTGACCCATTGGTGACAGTTTTGGATGTTGCTCTTCATGTAAATTCAGATGCCCAGGGAGGTGGAAACCGATCCCCTTCATTTTTCTGTGGGCCGTGCTGAAGTTATTTAATAGGTTGTAAAATCAGAGCTTGATCTACAGCAGGTTTTGAATTGCTGCAGGCAGATTTTTCAGACTCAAGATGTGCTTCCACATCTTAAGCATGTGGTAGCTCTTCCTGCTATCCTTTTGAGGCAGCCTTGTGCAGGTAAATACTGGTTTGATGAGAAAAGTGAGGGGCTGGGAATTAGGCACATAGGGGAATGTCTGTGAGACTGCAAAAAAGAAGCAAGCTCTTGAGGATTTAGCCAGCATTTCTGTGCTGAGCAAGAGGGAGGAGCTGGGTGTATAATGGGACAAACAGATCTCTGCATTTTCAAAATGCCTTGAGAGTGAATGAAAACCCTCAGAGAAATGCATTTTGCACCCACATGGCTATGAGATAAAACACATATTTCTGTTGTGCCTGTGTGAGCAGAAAAGGCACTGTCAGTCCCGCCAGCTGTTAATGTGCCATTATCTAAGTAGCATCAGATAAAACATTGTTCTCCAATAATTGATTTTAAAGTGCTTATTTGAAAGCTTTCCCACCCATGCACACCTGCTGCTTCTCTGTAGTGTCTTCTTTAATTTCTAATGTGTTGAATGCCATGGGGATTGTAACAGGAAACACTGGTAGTCAGGAGAGGGAAATAAAGGGGAAAAAAGGGGATTTGTTCCTTCTGTGTGCTGTTCCCTGTTTTCCTTGCCTCCATCTCTGCCAGAATGGGCAGCATTCATTTCACCCAAGTGAGCTCTGAGAGATGGATCCAGAACGTGGGCAAGGACTCGAGGCAGCAGGAGCAGCAAAGGCCAGCAGGGTGCTCTTCCCCAGCTGCAGTGGCCTTTGAGCTGGTCCCATATTTATAGTGCTTCAAATAACAGTGATTTGCTATAGGGCCTCAGTGCACTGAGCTGCAGAATAATATGAAGCTCTTTGATTGTGGTTTGGTCCAGCAAGGTACAATTTCCTGTAGGATAACCACATACCTTACAATGCCAATTATACTCATTTTCAGTTGCTGTCAGATTCTGACTAATAGAACTCAGGCCCCTCTGGTTACAGAGGCTCTGTGAACTCCTGCAGGACAAATCACATTTGCTGTAGGTCTTGTGCTGTCCATGAAAGGATGAACCAGGATCAGAAATGTTGATGCTGTGACTCTGGTGTGATATAGATCTATCCCAGAGCTGTGTGTGAGGAGTCCCCATTAGGTCTAGACCCTTCCCAGTGCTCCTGATACTGCTGCTGTTGAAGTTTTCCAAGGAAATAGGTGCAGAGAACATAGAAATTCACTGTAGCCCAATATAGCTTCCTGTTACAGGAGTGATTAAGAGCAAATTGTTCCTCCCTGAGGGGCTTTTAGGTGCTGTTATTACCAGGCTCTTTTGTTCCTCTGCCTTGGTTGAGGTGGTTTGGCCCAGGAGGTGCTTAGAGGCTGTGGGGGTGATGCTAAGCAGATATACAGATTTCTGGGAAAGTCTTGGAAAATTCCTTGGTTGAAAGTGAGTGCTGGTGGCTCTTGGTTGTCTTCCACGACCCTTTACCCAAAGAATACACTTGTTCTTTCCAGGACTGAAGGACAGCTCTTTTATCTTTGCAGCTGATCTGTCAGGAATGTTAACAAAGAGGGTTAGGAAGAACGTGGTGCTTTTGCTCCTGCACACAGCCATGAACTCCCCACTGCTCTGCCTCTGCCATGCACAAAAGGACTGCCCAGCTGCCCTTCCAAACATCTGCACACTGACACAGCCACCTGCCCACTGACATGAGCCACCAATCTGGATCTGCTCTCCTACGTGGTTACTCTGCTGTCCATAGGCAATTTTGGGCTCCCCCATCACTAAGGCATCGTGAGTCCCTTTCAGCCTATGCCATGCAAGCTCTGCAGAGCCCTGAATGAGAACAACACATTCACAAGGAGTATATAGATAAATAAAATGGAGACAGAGAAACCTCCACGAGAGTGGAGCTGCCTTGTATGGTGCCAGAACAATCCTGTTCCGCATCCCCTGCCAAACTTCACTCCAAAGAAAGGTCTGCCATTTGATTCAGCCTGAGTATATTTTTCTTTTATTTAAAAGAGCCCCCTTATAAATAATCCTTCAGCTCAGGGCGGATGAGCCAAGGATAACTTGGTGTTGTTGGGAGCAGCAGCGTGCTGAGCAGTGTTCCCATTTCAGCTCACCTCCCAGAGGGCAGGCTTTTCCTCAGGCTCTCCCAGTCCCACAGCAAGGAGATGCTGAACCTGGGGGGGATGGAGCTCTCATACACCTTGCCAGGTAGATGATTTTGGCTCACGTGGCCTTGGGCAGAGCTCTCAGGTGTCCCTGCTTGTATCCCAGTGTTTCTTGCTGCCTTTCCCAACCGACCTGGCAGGTTCTCTCTCTTCTTGGAAGTTATTTTGCTCAGAAATAAAGAAAACAGAGCTGTGTGCTAGTCTATGCTAAAGAGAAAATCCAAGAGGTATAGAGTGTGCTGTTGTTTCATGCATTGATCTCAAAGGACTTCAGTAAGGAAAACAAATGCTGTGAGCTTTTCTTTATCGACAGGAATGAAGCAGTCCTTGTTCAAGGCCCAAACTGGGGCTGGAGCTCACTTTCCTGCAGGACACATGGAGGGGACACCCTGCCACACTGTTCCCCCTGTTCAGAGCTAAGTAATTCTGAGATATGAGCTATTCTGGAGGAGTCTCCTAATCCCCAGCAGACACATATCCACAGCCTTTCTCCATCCCTGTCTGGCAGACTGTTACTCAAAGCTGCAAAGCTCCTTTCCTCCATGCACACCATCTCATTGCTGTGTTTCCCTGGTGTGCAAGGAGGTTTGCCTGCCCTGAAATTCTCAGATATTCTGCCATTTGCTGAGCCACAGCAGGGAATAACGCACCTAGAAGCTCTCAGGCTTGTGCAGAGAAGCCTCATGAAACGCTGTTTCTCCAGTTTCTAAACCCTTCAAAGCCAATTTTGATGTGCAGCTTGTTGGCTGGATGGACTATGAGTAACTGCAGTGGGTGTCAGTGCAGCTCTGGTAGTGCTATGGATACCTCAAGCTCCCAAAGCTGCCAATTCAGCTTGTTTATCTAAGGACAAACAACTGCATTTAGCTAATCCTGGGGTCATCTCACATGAGGCTGCTTTCCTGCAAACTGATAGCTAATCTGTTTGGGCAGCATTCCTACATGTCAGTGATGGATTTACCTGGCCAGTCAGAAAGGCTCTAAATATGCCAGTGCAGCTCTTTCATAAGCACATATCCAGAGATATCCATTCTTTTCACAGCAGGGCAGAAAGGCTGCTTTATTACTCATAGGAAAAAAAAAAAGCTTTTAGGTCTCTGGTGGCTGAGCAGAGCTGCTTTGTGCATTACAGTCAATTTTTCCTAGAACCTGGACAGGGAGTCTGAGGTTGGCAGCTTCATGGATGGGATGGAGCCCCCTCCCAGCTGGGCAAGGACGTGCCCAACCTCTCTGGGCAAGGGCAACCATAAAGGACAACTTCAGTGTCCCAAATCCCATGGCGGGTCCCATTCACGTTGCTTTGGTGCCAGTTGTTTTCTCTTAGAGGTTATTAAGTTTCAGCTCCATGGATTAGTCAGGGGTAGCATACAATGAAGCTCCTTCCTTGCTGCACTGCAGATGTGGGACAGCACTATGTGTTTGCCTCAGGGTGTGTTGTGTTGCAGGTTGGCCCAACAGCAGATCTTTTCAGACACAGGTTTTGCATCAAGGAAGAAGTTTGAGACAGCAGAAAGTCAAGCCCTATCAGCTTCCAAAATTTTTTTCTTCTTTAATTACCCAAACTAAATCACAATCAGCCCACTAGTTAACACTGATTAATGCTAAAAGAGAAACTGCTTTTCCTATTTTTGGGCCATCAGAAAGAAGCTGGGGACACGATGATATTCTAAGTAAGCCAGATGGCCAAAGCTGCTGTACTGAAACCCAGCCTTGGACAAGAGGCTGGAACAGCACAGGAAGGTTCAGCACAGCCTGTCCTTAAAGGGAGGAAATACACCATTCTCTGATGCTCCAAGGACTGGGAAGCTTTGGAAATTCCACCTCATGTCAACTTGTTTTGCACTGTTTCTAGCACAGTGGGGTAGATCTCATGTTTGAATGATCCAGGTTCTGGTAAATGGGGTACTTCATCATTCATGAGATCATTTGATAGCTTGACTGTTGTTAATGTGCTGAAATACATGTTTTCTGGAGTCAAAGGGTCAAAAATGTTGGGGGTGTTTTTTGCTTTTGAGTTTGGTAGGGGATTTTAGTATAAATTGGTATAACTGCATTGACTCCAGTGGAAATGAACCTATTTTTATTGTTTATTGGCCTTATGGTTTTTCCTTGGTAAGCTCAGTTTTCACGAAATAAGAAATCCATTGCTTCAGCTGAAAACATGGGATAGGCAGACTTTGTGGATAATTAAACATGTATTTCTTCCAGAGGTCTCAGCCTGAATGTGGCAGTCCTGGGCACCCTGCGTGACTTGGCCCATATTCCTCAAACTTTCTTTCCCCTGGGCTGCCTGCATATTCCATGGGGCAGGTGGGATCCACCTGCTTTTCTGCTCTCTGGGTTATGCTATGGCTTGCCAAACTACCTGGGTATTTTTTCCTCCCTTAACTTCAGTGGAGATGCTTCTCTGAGGAAGAGAGGTGCAGCATCTCCCAAGTGCACTGGCTGGAGTGGTGAACCTCTGACCCTGCAGAGAGGGGGTCCTGCTTGGCAGCTGGGGCAGCAGCTGCTGGGGCTGATGCCCCCCTGTGCTCTCCTGCCGTGCTTGTCCTCAGCACTGAGCTCTCTCCTATCCCTGGTCTGGCTGTAGAATGGAAATCTTGCTCTGGGGATACCAGAGGAAACTAGTGACTCACACACAAGCATTTTGCATGCAGCAATTCTGTTTGTAAAATGCTTGCAGTTAATGAATTAATTATGTTACACTCTCCTTTGAGCAGTAAGCCATAAACTAAACAAGTAATCAGCAGGAGGCTGGCTGCCTGTGTTTCCTGTAGTGTTTTGAATAAACACAAACACAGAAGAAGCCAGAGGGCACTTTTGGTGCCTAGTGTGCTCAGATTTGGGCACCAAATTCAGTATGGAAAAGAAAACCTTGGAAGGAGTGTTGCTAGATTGGTTCCCAATTGATACCTGCTGCCACTGGGCTATGAATGAACTCTCCCTCCTTTCTCAATTTTGTTTTCTTTTTGAGGCATAGTAATTAAGAATCAGAAATCTTTGTGACAATATTTGATCCTCACATCCATAGGGCTCAAGGAATTACCTTACTCACACTTCACTCCTGGCATTTCCTTTGTTTTCCACAAGGATTAACTAATTTTGAGGATCTGTCCATTGGTGGGTGCACCCCTTGTGCTGCAGTTGGTGCCAGTGAATTAACTCTGTTATGGGAGTTCCAGAATGTCTGTGAAATGGGTGATGTCAGAATTGGCCAGGGACTGTAGTAACAGTCAGAGCTGCTGTGGCAAATCCTGTCCTGTCTGGTCCTGTGCCAGTGGATGTTTCACTCTGCTACTGAGGCAGGCTATTTCACTGATTTTTGTCTTATATTTGCTCTTATCACACTGTTTTATCATCTTCCTAGACAGCTTGAAACGACTAACAGCAGCTACTTGACTTGTAATTAAACCTAATAATAGTTTAAATTATGCACGCTCAAGTGGTTTGGTCTTCGAAACTAAATTTATGATATTTGCACTTTCTCTTTTGGCAAAACCATGTGCTTTCCTCACAGACAGATGATGCTTCTCAGGTGATAAGCATTTGGGAAGACTGGAATTTAGAACTGAACATGCTTTCCAGGATATGGCAGCTTGTGCAGTGAATAGATGGCAGAGACCCTCCCTGCAGAGCTGGCCTAGACCCAGATGTGCACAGGACAACATTCAGTGTGCCCAGGGGCCACTTTAAACAAAGCTGGCCACACACAAGAGGGGGTCTGATGCTTTTCTTTCAGTGAACTCCTCACTTTTGCACTGGAGACAGCTGGAGTTTGATCTGGAGAAGTGTAAGCAAACTGAGGAATAAAACTTGAGAATTGTGCTGTTTTGCCTCCTAAAGGCTGAAATCAGGCAATTCAGTATTCGGAGAAAGAAAAAAATTAAAGAATTTCCAGCAGGATTCTTAAATTTCTGGGTGGATTTGCAGATAGTTTGGGTAAACATAGACTTCATCCTTTTCTGGCAAAGACAATATCCAGCTGAAAACACTGCCTGGCCCCAGCTGTAGTTTGCTGCCTGTTTCAGCCACCAGAGTGGGTACCTGGCCTTTCCATTGCAGGGAGCAGATCTGTGCCCTGGCCCTTTTTTGGACACCCTGGTGTATTTACAGCTGTATTTTCTTTGAGTATTGAGACATTGCTAAATGGTACCTGGCTTAAATTAGGAAAAAAACTTGATATTTTGACTTCTACCTGGAGTTCAGCTGGTAATTGCAGTCTGGGGCACCAAATAGCCTGGAGACAGGGGACTTCAAACTTGAGGATGATGAAAAAGCCCCAGGTCTCAATCTGCAGAGGAGAAAGACCCAGGAAACAGGGTGCAGGTCTGAGGTGTGCGAGCACACACGGCCACAGGTGCACACACTTCCCCTTCACACCAATTTCACATTTTATTTATGCAAAAGTCTGCTCTCGGGTCTTTGACTGATGTTAGGTTTCTGCAAAGAGGAATAAATAGGGCACAATAAATTTGTGCTGTAATTAAACACACAATTAATCTATTTCTTGGAGGAGGCAGTTCCTTCTTTGGCTCTCACTGGCTGCTCTGGCTCCCCTTTGTACTCAGCAGGCTCTCATGCCTCAGCTGCTGTTTGGTTTCAGGCAGAGAACAGCTCTCTGATGTTTGATATCTGAGTGTGGCTGGTGGCCCACAAAGCTAGTTTGGGATGCTGAGCTGGGACTCACACTGCTTCGAAGTGCTCAGAGCCTTGCTTTTACCTGCAGGCTTGGAATAGTAATCCCTTACTGCTGCCTGAGCTGAGTGGTGATGGATGAGAGCGTTTGAAGGAGCTAAAAACAACGCCAGCCTGGGGTGGAAATGGAAAGGCTTGAATGAAACATCTCTCTGTTTGAAGATGACCCAGTATTGATGGAAACATCACCTGCAACCATCCCCTGACATGTGGGTGTCTTTTCTCTTGGCTTTGTTGTGCTGATTTGACAAACACACCTCAAGCCGCTGCTGAGAGACAGCAGAAGCTTCAAATAAGATTGTGTAGCCCAGAGCTGAGGCTGTGTGTCCTCTCAGGAAAGTATAGAACCCCAGCTCTCCTAGGAAAGCAGGGATCCCCAGCTCCCCTCCCTGGCCCTGGCATGATCTCACACCCCCAGCACGCTGCTCACACTGTTCTCAGGGTGCTCAATGCACCAACAGAGCCGTGGCAGGTGTTTTGCAACTCTTTTCTGTGCGATGGGCTGGTTGGGATGGGTCTGGAGAAGTGAATCAGAGCAGAGCTGCTGAGGATGGAGGGTCAGACTGAACAACTGGAGGCAGAACTTCTCCTGTGCCTTTTGGTACCTTCTGCACTGTCCGTCCCTGTGAGCAATGGCCTTTGAAATGCCTTGAAGGGGAATAGATGGTCAAAACCGAAATTCAGTTTCAGTCTAAGCAAACAGAGCTCACTGCCAAATGGCAGTGAGTGTGAGCTCACTCCTGAGCATTAATTTGCTTCTAATTCTGTGGCTTGGTTTGAGTTGTGTTGGCATTGCATCACTGTACCCTTGCTAATGAGGTAGCAGGGCTGATGCAAGCACAGCACTCCTGGATGGACACTGGCAGCATCCCAGAGAAGGTACTTTTAGACCCACTGGAGACGTGCCAGACCTCTTGGAGGATATATTTATACTAATGATGCTTTATCATTGGTGAAAGCCAGGCCAGGCAATGTGTTCTTGGTGTGACAGGACTATATTCACTTTTTATAGCAGAAAAACAAAATCATCTCCTGTGAAGGGAACAAGTTGTCTCACTAACAGGGAACCATGGCTTTTGTAATTGAGAGTATTAGGCACTCCAGTGAGTGCAGCTTTGCCCACTGGAAATGACACCTGCTCCTTTCCTCTTCTCCCTCTGTCCTTCTTCCTGGAATTGCTGATGTGGGTCTGGTGCCTCAGGTTGGATGTTGTGGTTTGTCCATGGATGCCCCAAGAATAACAACATCAGAGGTTCACAATTCCTCTTTAGAGCAGGTCAGAGGGTGGATATCCTTGTCCGGAGCAGATGGTGCTGCCCCACATTGGTGCTCAGGTGTTTGGGGTCAGTGTGTTATGGGATGCTGAGTGTTCCCTGACTGTGGCACTGTCACGGCAAGCCTGACTTGCTAACACGGACTGTGGTGTAATTCCACTGCAGACACCTGGGTGATTGCAGAATCAAGCCCACTACACACACAGGAGCACAGAATAAATGTGAGTATGGCCAAAACCAGCACAAGAACTCCTGGACATGCCCCATCCACGTTGTCCAGTCCTACCCCAAAATGCAAACTGGATTGCGTGTCACAAACATCAGCTGCTTTCTCTTTATTTCACTGTTTTCAGTCCTCATACAACTACAAATGTAACATTACTGCTAGAGGAAAAAAAAGAGGAAACTACAGCCATTCATGGGATAACAATTTCAAACGCTGCGAGACAGCTGATACTATTAAAAATCATGGTCCTGTTATAGGCTTTCATTACTGATGGCTACTTGAGGAGACATACACTATAAAATATAAAGATAAAAAGTGAAAGGCTGTTTAGATAGACGTTCAGCTGAATGCTGCTGGCATCAAATCAGTGGCACTGGAGAAAATGAGAACAGACATACGGCACAGCCTCTGGATTAAATGTGTGCACATTATGGGGCTGCCAAGGCTTCACCTTCACAATGCACACTTTAAATCAAAGCAACATTGGAGTCAATATTGATTGTTCTTGGAGATATATTTTACCTTCAGGCACTGCTGTTTCCCAAAGGGGCGTGAGCAAGGACATATGTCTCTGTGCAGTGCTGGCTGCTCGTGGACAGGGATCTCCCTGAAATCCTCTGAAAGCGATTCCTCCTCTGGAAGTACCCACTGCTGCTGCTGAGGGACCGCTGCCTGTTCTTCAGGTACTCGCGGTAGTTTTTGGTGAGCAGGGTGTAGAGGAAGGGGTTGATGCAGCTGTTGCTGTAGGTCAGGCAGGTTGTCAAGTAATTAATGTTCTTCATCACCTTGGGAGATAAAGGGAAGGATTCATAATACTGGAAGAGGAGCTGCCATATCCAGAAAGGCAAGAAGCAAGCCCAGAACACCAGCACTATGGTGAAGATTAAATAGAGCACCTTCTGGTTCGGCAGCCTCTTGGTCTGTTTGAAGGATGCTGTTTGTGATACCCAGTAAATCTTAGCTAATCGGATGTAAAGGTAGCCAATGATCACTCCTGGGCCCACGATGCTGGTGCCAAAAAGGATGGTGAGATAGACCTTGTAGGACAGCTTGCTCCAGGTGGGCAAGCAGATGCTTTTGTTGTCCCTTTGCACCAGCTGGATCATGATGAGCATGGGGAGAGTGAGCAGCAGTGACACCAGCCAGATCACAACAGCAATGGCCTTGCGGTAACTCTTGGACCTCTTCACCGTGTCCAGGGGCTTCAGCACAGCAAAGTAGCGCTCTGTGCTCATGACTGTGAGCGTGAAGATGCTGGCGTGCATGGTGAGGAAGTCCAGGCTGAACAGGATGCGACAGCCAATGTCCCCAAAGTACCATTTCTGAATGAAGTAGGTCCCGACGATGAAGGGGATGGTGAGAAGGTAGAGCAGGTCCGCCAGCGCGAGGTTGATGATGTAAATGTACATGGAAGCAGAAGATCGCAAGTAATGGCACATCACTAGCAAGGTGTACATGTTGCCTGTCACCCCAATCACACACATGAGGGACAGGATTGTCCCAATGGTGCAGATGGCAACCATGTCCTCCATGGAGCCCGTGGCTGACATCCCATCCCCGGTGGCATTGCCGGAGGTGTTGGACCTGATTCGGAACAGGCTGTCCTCACTTGTGTCTGTCACCATGTAGGGGGTGGCAGAAAAGTGGCTCTCCAGCTCATCAGCTAGAGACATCCTCCTGGGGTTTAAAAGCCAGAGGCTTTTCTCATGCCACAGGGCTCTGAAGGGATTCTTCTCACTCCGAGAAAAGCGACTGCTGGGAGATGGTGAACCATTTCTTAGCAGGGCCCCATTGAAGGACAATCTGCATTCTCCTCTAGAGGAAAGACATCAAACCCAACATGTTAGAAATCTGCCAAGGCAACACAAATGCTCAGTTAGAAGTTTCCTGTCCCTGAGAACATATCTGCATTGCCTCCTCGTACCAAAGGTACACCGAGGCCACTCGTGTCAGGCTTATGCTCTCATTACAGGAGCCCATCTGTGAGATGTGACATGCCAGAGGTTGTGCATATCATTGGAACTGCTTACTGTAGTCCTTAAGTTTAGCTTGGAATTGCAGGAAAGAAGCATCCTTCCTAAATTCATAATCACTAGCAATCCTGCTAGCAGCAGGATTGCTTAAACCTCTTTGCTCCAGTCTTAACTCTGAGGAGTGAAAGATCAAAAAAAAAAAAAGGGGAAAACAAACTTTGGATTTACCACTTGCAGTCCAATTGTCTGTCTTGTGTTAGTGATGCACTCAAAGCCCTGTCCAGCATTCCTGCAGTGTTTGCACACAGCAACTTCCCTTGGATGAGAAGCTCCTCCTCTGTCCTGACCTGTGGTTCCAAACAGTATTTGAGTGATGGAGAAAAAGGCACTTTCTATCTATAAAAAGGCACTTTCTATCTATAAAGCAAGGTGTAGGTTTCACTGTGGGGTTTCTATGCCTGTAAACACAGCAGTTTTCATGCTCTCTGTCATAGATCTTTTTCAGAGAGATCTGTCTGTGAACAGCGAGGTGTGTGATTGCTCTGCAGTGTGCTAGGCAGGCACCTGGAGCCCTTGGTGGGCTCAGACTCAGTGCTGTACAAATCATGGCTGTGTTCCTTTGGATTCCTACTGCTCTGGGTGTAGGAGATCAAACCCACCTGAGAGAAATGCTGAAGGAGTAGCTACAATGCCCAAATTTTAAGGCATACCAAAAGCCTGTGCCGTCCTAAACATCACTGAGCACAGAAGTGTGTTTGCACTACATGTTTTAGAGTGCTCAGACTGTCTCTTTGTTTCAGAAAATGCTGAGGAAGGGATGCTGGACTGCCTTGTCCTTGTAGGGCTCTGCAAGTAAAGACTTCCCTCTGCCTCATTCCACTGGGCAGGTTGGGTTTCTTTTATCCTGGGAACTTTCAGCTTTTCCCAGTGAGTTTGGTGCCCCTTTGCCTCCACACTAGTTCTGACTCCTTTGCCTCCTTTCCTCCAGTAGTTCATTGGCAGGAGGATTACAGTTCCAGGTCCTCCTCCACTGCCCTTGTGTTACCCTGACAGTGACCTCTGTGGCACTTGATGGACAATTTTCATCCTCTTTGTGACTTGCCCTCACCTTCTCCCCATTACCACCTGCTGAGGATGATGGGTGCTACAGAGATGCTGTACAAAAACTCTGTACAGAGGACAGCTCAGTAGAGATGTTTTTCCTCATTTAACATTTGGGATAGAGGTGCAAACAAAGAGAGAAATGCAGAGTCCACCTCCCACCCCAGTCCCTGGAGTACAGACATCCAAAAGGGAAGAGATGAAGCGTGGTTCTGCAGTGGTCAGTGCTCTTCAGGACAGTGCTCCTCTGGAGCTGGTTCCCAGCAGCTTCACCAGCATCTCATCATTCTTGAACCTTGCAAATCCAAATCTGCCTCATCCCTCCCCTGCTGTGCTGTCCCCCCTGCTTGGTGTTGGGAATGCGTAGCCAGTCTGTCCATGCACCATTTCACTCCCTCCTCACCCACTTTACCGATGTTCATGTACTGGCTATGCTGGCAGCAAAAGCCTCCTGCGTGGAGACAGGGATGCTCCAGCAGCTCTGCCTGCTCCTCTGCCACAAGATCAGCAGCACACCTGGTCAGGAATGAACAGCTCTGCTGGGAATGGGATGCTGCAGCTGAGCCTGGAGCTGCTCACACACACAGCTATGGGCTCAGTGTGCTGGGGACAGCTCACTCTCAGGAGCACATTCCCATGGCTCAGATGCTGTCTGCTTGCTGTGTTCCGTGGGTGCCTGTCTGTGCAGTTCCCTGGTGTGACAGCTCCTGCTGGAGAGAGCCGAGCCCGCCGCATCTCCCTGCTCTGCTCCTCTTCCGCTGAACCTGCCTTTTGCTTCATTCATAAAATTCCTACAGCACTAATCCGATTCAGACAGTTCACCCTTCTCCAGACAGAGCCCACAGCTAGGCAAGTCCTCACTCCTAGAGGAGGGAAATTAAGCCAAATGGGGAAACCTTGCATTGTTTCAGAGCTGCTGCCATTTCTGCACTCGCATATAAACACACACACACTCACACACATGCACACACAACAGAGAACTTGTTATTCCAAGCAGCCATTCAAGCATCTTACGGTCTAAACAATTTTCCCAGCCAATCCTGCCTTTCCCTCTCCGGTATCACCACACAGGAGTACCATGCACATTTACAGCTGTAAACAAAACCGAATTCCTCCTGCTCAAACCTTGCTTTTAAATCCAGCAGATGAAGTTCCCCACAAGAAAGAAAACAAAAGCCAATCTAGTAGTGTCAAAGCTGAAACTTGAAGAAAGAAAAGAAAAAAAAAAAAAAAGGGAGAAAAGAGAAAGAAGAGAATCCTTCTTCCTGGGCAGACAGCGAGAGATCCCGGTGCTCCGTCGCATCTGGAGAGGCAGCAGCAAGAAGGGAGGGTGCTGGCCAGCCAAGTATGTTTGAAATCTGTGCGCTCGGAATACTCACATTCCCCTCCCTCCACTCGTGCCGGCTATTTCTGTTCCTCGCTGACGTTCGGCATAGCATGGCTTTGACTGCAGCCAGGGAAGAGCCTGCTTAAAGCAGCAGCATTTTGAGAGCCATGGCTTGTTCAGCCGGCTCTCCCGTGCCTGGCTGAGAGCCAGCCGGGGATGGAAGATGTGCAGGTTGTCTCACCCCAGGACCGGTGGTACGAAAAGCCATCCCGCTCCTCCTTGCAAAGCACGGAGAGTGCAAATTCCCAGCGCTGCCTGGGAGGGCAAAACCATAGAGCCTGGGCGAAGCAAATGGGCCAGGGAGGGTTAAATTCCTGCGGGAGGGTCGGCTGCCCAGGGAAACAGCAGAGCTCCTTGATTCGGAGATCAATTCCGAAGTGAAGGCAAAGTTTCTTTGGGGTGGGTGGTGTATCAACAGGCGGATCCGTGCGGGGGTATCACGCACCGCAGCCCCTGAGATATTTGAGGCTGGTGGTAACAAGATGTTACCCTGGGTTATTTGGGGTTTGGGTGGTTGCCCTTCCCCAGGGATACCCAATGAGCGAGTTCAGCCCAGCACCTCAAAACAACACAGTGTGAGGAAGGGGCTGGCACTGGGAAATGGTGAAGCAAAACTCTGGAGTGTTTCGTGAGCAGCCGAACCTTGTGCTGATTCCTTGCACACAATGGGCTTGCTCTCCCCCCCTCAGTTCCCTGCTTTAGCTCTGTGGACTGCAGGGAATTGCTCCTGATTCCTGCCAGTGGGAAGGGAGGAGCACCCACGTCTCCCAGATGTCTCCTGCTGGACACAAGTGTGTGGGTGATGCCTGGCAGGCTTGTTGCTTGCTTCACTGGTTTGCACTGGGCACCCACTGGACTAGTGATGCTTCCCAGCATGGGGCTCCTGGGAGGCAACAGCACCTGGCACACCAGCTGGGCTGGCACATTCATCCTCATTGCTGTTACTAATTAAGAGCTGTTTGCTCCTCTTACTCTTTCCCTGGACACCTGTATCATTTCTTCCATGTTTTCAGCCCTCTACACTAATATCTGGGTGCTCCCAGGCCCCAGCTTTGCTGGAGTTGCCCTGCTATGGTAGCACCTGGGCAGCATGCTGAGCTCTGGTTGTTGCTGTCCCCACAGAGGGGCAGCTGGTGGGCAAAGCAAGGCCCTGCTCAGGTACAGGCTTTTGCATGGGGTGAGGACTCAGCTTAGGGACAAATCCTCATGTTGAGGCTTGATTTAGCAATGAAAATGGACTTTACATGAGCAGCTCTAACAAGGGCTGGTCGAGAAAAACCCAGCCCAAGCACTCTCAAATATGGGTGTTTTGCTTTAAATCTGCATTTTGTGCTTGGCCCTTAGAAATCTTTGGAAAAGCCTGGGATGGGAGCTGCTCCTCAGGCTGCTTTCTGAGCAGGACTGAGCTTCCCATTGCATGACTGGAGAGCAGGAGCAGTCCCTGGGTGAGCACCAAGAGTGAAGCCACTGGCAAAGTGCTTGATTTGCTCCCACTGGGCAGGTCACTGCTGTGGCAGTGTCCTGTTCCCAGGCACAGCAGGGACAAGCTGCTGCTGCCCTTGAATCCCTTTGCTACTGCCTGCGTATGGCTCAAATGGCACACGGGCACAGGCCATGTGTGGGTGCAGTGATGCTCACTGGGGATGTGGGTGCCTCTGCTCAGCACCTCTAGCACGTGGTGGGTGTCTGCAGGTCCCAGTCCAGGCACTTACACTGGAACTGCCACACTCCTGTCACTCCTCTGTCACCAAAGTGCCAGCTGGGTTGGTGTTGACCCATTCTGGGGAAAGGAAGGAGTAGTAGGATGCGGGAAAGCTTCTGGTCAATCCATCAGTTGTCTGGGCTTGTTGATCCCAACTTGATACTTCCTTTTGTGGCATTAAAACCTTTTGAAAAACATTCAGCCAGTGATTTGATTTATCAGGAAATCTTGGTGCCCATGGGGGCAGCTGGACTCCCTTATGGTCTGTGTCCTGCTGGAATCATTAGAGGAGGTGTCTGGAGAGGAGGTGGAGAGCAGTGTGGACAGTGTCAGCTTCACAGCCCTGGCTCAGAGGCTTGTTAGTGGTTATAGTTTTGCTGCTTCTGTTCCTTTTATTTTCCTCATCTGTAAAGCAGAGTTTATTGTGCTCACTCATCTCCCAGTGATCTGAGTTTCAGGGTTTTCCAAGTCTGTCTGATGTTAGAGCTACAGACAGGAGTGGCAGCCTGCGTGATCTGTAACAGGACTAGGAACAGCACAGTCAATATTGGATGAAGATAGGAGCCCTCCGAGATATGAATCAGGTCTGTTTAATCATTCAAACAACATCCACTGCTACAGGGCTCGAGTTCTGCACAGGGGCCTTCTGAAGTTACTGCAACGACAATAACCATAATTATTCTATTAAATATAGGGCAAAAGAGGTCCCTTCTTGCCTTTGATGTGAGCATTTACGACAGTGCTATGTGAATTTGATTGTGTTTTCTTACTGATTCAAACCTCAGGGAAACAGTAAAATTTCCTGTGTATCTTGAATGGAGCTGTGTGTGCTGCCAGCTGTGTGTGCTGCCAGCTGTGCACTCGCCAGCTGTGCACCCCACCAGTCTGCTGCCTTCCCAGGGCCCTTTGGCATGTTCCATTTTTGCTGGGGTAGTTTTAAGCCCAGGTTTGCCAGCAGCCATGGGCTCCCTTCTGCTCCGAGCTGGATGTGTAAGTTTGTCTACGTATCACATTTCAAAATCCTAATAAATGCTGCTCCCTCTCTGTAGGGGAAAGCACGGCCAAATACAGCCAAAATTGATGAAAGAAAAAAAAATCTCATGAATGTGTCTGCATTCGTGGTCTCGATCAGGTCTAGAAACATGTACAGGCTCAGGATGTGATTCCCATTTTCATCTCCCTACCCGAGCCCCTTTAATACCCACAAGTAGTCATGGTATAGCACCAATCTTGTTTCCCCTGCAAATGCTACCGTGGTCACACAGAAATTCAAATTATATTATGAGAAGCTGCTCTGAATTTGAGATCTGCCCAGAGAAGACCCAACATCTGCAGCATCGTGGTGAGCTCAGGTTTTCCCAGAGCCACGCTGGCAGCCAGGAGTGGCACACAACAGTGGCAGCAGCTCCTGAGGAACAGCATTGCTGGGGTGCCTGTGGCTCTCTGTGCAGGATATGGCAGTCCCCTGGTTGCCTCTTGTTCCTAGGAGAGCTGAATTTAAATCCCTCTGTTCCAGCACTCGTGGATTTGGACACATGCAGATGTGATATCCAAATTCCCAGCTGGTCCCCAGTTGCTTTCTCCACTCCCCTGCTGCTGTCTGTCCCCACCAGTGAAAGAGCCACCCAGACTCGGCCAATGCATTTGGAGGCTTCACTGAGGTTTTTTGGCATTTTGGTCTCCTGCTGTGTTTTTGGTGTTTTTTTGCAATATGAGACTTCAGTTGTTCTTCTGGAGCCTTTACCCTTGGCTGATTTGTGTGAAAGTGAGACTCTGGGGGCTGAAATCTCCAGTTTGTTTTCCCTTATCCAGGATCCCTTACACAGATCTAGGATTTATAGCTACTCTGCTCTAAAGATGTCAAGAAAAGACAAAACACCCAGGACCTGCTAAGAAGTTTTCCTCACCTCTTCTCTGCTACTGCATCAAGAGTTATTTTTTGGGGTGAAGAAAACTTCAGAGGCCAGAGATAAGGATGGTGGAAACATTTGCTAATGAGCCTGTGTTTTATACCAGTATAGAAAATCATGATTAGCTGTGAGTGGTTTTATATCTCCCATCAGTGATTCATAGGTTTAGTCATGGATTTGTCACAGTCAAAGGTTCCCCCTGCCAGGCACTGTTGTCTGTGGTGGCAGAGTGGATCCTGCCTGTGGTGGCCTGTGCTGTCATAGGTCTGTCTTAGCCTCAGGTGGTTTTTGGAGAGGTTTGAGCAGGGCTAAAGCTCTTCTGGCAGTGCTAATAGCTGGGTGCTGCTAATTCACATAAGCTGGTGACTTTGCTGGCAGCCTTTTGCACTAACAGAGTGCAGCCAACGTGACATTTGCACAGGTGCCTCATTAAAAGTTTGAAATCAAGCCATCTTGTCAGATCCTCCATGATTTTGTGAAGACAGGTACCCCTTCAGCCTGCACAGCCCCATTTACATTTTTATTAGCAAGGTCTGAGTTGGGCTATTTGAGCTTCTTTATCCTCTGACCTCCTTGCCACCTTTTCAGTTCCTGGAAGAGCTGCAGGGACTGTGATTACTCAGAGGACGGCAGGCAGGCTGTAGGAGGCAGAGGAGGTCATCCCTTCCCTCCAAGGGCTGAGAAGAGCTTCCTCCTCACAGATGATCCCTCTCCCCTTTGGGAGAACCTCTTTGTCATGGAAGAGGATTTGGCCTGGGCAATATGTCACATTTGCCTCTGTGTCAGTTATAACCTGACCCTCTTTTTGTCAATATTTTGTGAGTAACGGGGTAGGGGTCACAGACAGATGTTACTGAATTCTCTTTATTGCAAAGCATTCAAGAATTGTAAAGCCAGAGCAGAATTTTCCTGGAAATCCTGCAAGTCATCATCAGAAAAGCCACGGGGAGCACAGACAAACTGAGACACACAGCTTCCATGGGCCAAAACCTGTTGCTAGTCTAGAGAAAAATGACAATGACAAAGGATTGCCATTATTTTCTATCCTGTGCAGCAGCTTCATGCTCTAATCTGCCTGGTGCTGCCCACACCACTGCTTTGCAGTTTGATTCAATGTCCTCAGCCCTTCCTCTTCCCCTCTCCAGCTGCCCTCTTCCTTCCTGGGAGGCTATTCTGTATTTCCCAGCCTGGTTCCTCGTAGCTGGGAATTAGAAGATTCGTGAAAGTGTTCTGGGGCCAGAAGACTTGGAGGGTGAAAATCAGGTTCCCAGCTTTTCCAGTTAAAGCTCCTGCTGCTAATCCCGGGTATTTCCTCAGCACAGAGGGCAGCACATCCCCAGCTCTTGCTGCCTCTGCCTGGCAGCAGAGATTTCTGCTGGAGCTTTCAAAATGCTCTCACAAGAGACACAAGATGAAGCGGCAAAGGTTGTCTGGCTGCACGTAAAGAGCAGCAAATGTCGTTGCTCAGAGTTTATGTCACTGTGGACTCTGTGGTGGCATTTGCCATCCTGTACACACCGGGGTAGAGCTGGAGGCACCTGGGGATGGTGACAGCTGGTGCTGGTGTGGGTCACCTCACTGAAGCAGCAGATGATAATTCAAGTTCTCCTTTAAAAAGCTGCTTTTCTGTAAGAAACTATAATCACACATAATACATTTCCCCCTTTACTCTGAGGAGTGATTTCCATTCTCACTGGTGATGGCTCAGTGCTGCTTCTATTGCCTGTCTCCACATTGCTGAGGACACAGTGAAGGAGACAGCAAAGTGCTTTTTCCCTCCTTGTGGCAGTGTGACCAACCTCTGAGTCAGGGTCCTCATGACACTGTGTCAGCCCCTTTCTGCTCTGCACTGCATTCCCTCCAGTCTCTCAGGTCACCTCTTGACCAGAAGCATCCAGCCCCTCCCAGCAGTGTGGTGGCAGAGCAGAATTTTGGGGGTCCCCAAGCAGGGGCAGGGGCTGTGCTCCTCTCCATAAGCCGTTCCCAGCATGGCATGGGCAGTACAGTGTGGGTGCTCCAGGCTATGGGCAGCCCCAGCTGAACCAGCTGCCTGTCCCCTGGCCCAAGGGGTTTGTCCCCTGGCCCAAGGGGTTTGTCCCACTGATTCAGTCTCTGGTGCGCAGGGCCATTGCAGGCACAGAATAACAGGATTGTTCAGGTTGGAAGGGACCACAGTGGGGCATCTGGTCCCACCTCCCTGCTCCAGCAGGGCCATTTCAGAGCACACAGCACAGAATTGTGTCCAGACAGTTCTGGGATATCTCCAGTGGGAGACTCTTCACACCCTCTCTGGGCAATTTGTTTGGTCACTGCATAGTAGAAGTTCTTCCTCATGAAGGAACTTCCTGGGCATCAGTTTCTGCCCATTGTCTCTTGTCCTATTGTTTGGCACCTCCAGGCAGATACTGATGGACACTGATCCCTTCTCTGCCATCTCTTCTCAAGGCTGAGTTGATGGAGATGTTCCTGCCATCTGGTGATGGTGGCAGTGGTGACACTTGGTACCAGTCTGCAGTTAGAGAGGGCTGCAGGACAGGCTGGGGCACCCACTGGCTGGTTGATCCGGGTGAGATAAACACTTGCTCCTGCTCAAAATCCAGCAGCTGAGTATCTCTCCTCAGGGATTTGTACATGTAGCTCCTCAGCTCTGTGCATGTACCGTCTGTGCACTGCTGTGAGGTCCCTGCTGAGGCAGGTGAGAATGACTCTGTGCAGAGTACTTGGAAAAGAAAGAGCTAAAAGTGCTGCCAGAAGTGACAGGTACTAGTTAAAAGACTCAGAAGCATGTGCCATTTTTTAAATAAAGCATTGTGCCCTCCATGACTTTCTTCCTGGGATGAGGAAAGGGGAGCAAGTGCATCACTGGTGCCTGTGAGGCAGTCCCTTTCTGCAGGGACCTGTGACACCAGGACAAGGTCTGGGCAGCAGCAATGGACACTGCAGGGCACAGGGGAGATGGCTCTGTGCTGTTTGTTCCTCTATTGGCTCCTTTTTATATAAGAATGAGCTGGAAGGTGGTGGGTGAAGTGAGCACTGGACATGGCCCTTCACATGTTCCTCTCAGGCAGTGGTTTCTTCCCTTCTTTCTTTTCCCTTCTCCTGGGGTTCAGCACTCCTCTGCTCCCTGTCCCTTCCCACCATTGCTTGCTTCTGCATTTTATAAACCTGCTTCAGAAGGATGTGACCGCTGGCATTTTCTGTTAGAGGGAAATTCTCCTGGAAATGGCTCTAATGTAGAATAAGGGGCTTAATTCCCTGGTCAAAAGCAGTGGGAAGACTGAGCAGGTGTCTGATTCCACAGTTGGAAAGCGTGTTTGATTGTCTCAAAATGCTTTTCTTTGGCTTGGTTTGGTGCAAAGTAACACTTGGCTTAATGGAGGTTTTTTTTGTAGCTGAGTTCTGCCCCACTCAATGGGAGGGGGCTGCTCACAGCACATGGTGGGGACTGAGATGGGGTTGTGGTCTGAGGCTGCACCCCAGCACTGGAGAGAGAAGGGGGCACTCTGAGGGATGTGCAGGAAAGCCATGATTAAACTGCCCATCTGCAGCCCAAGCAATGCTTTTCTGCCTCTCTCAGGCTGACTGGTGTCCTGTAACTCAGTTTATCATGTGTTTGCATACTGTGGTGGCCAAGGCTGCTGGTCACACCAAGGGAAATGCCTGTCCTGGCCCAGCTATGCTGCTGCCACCCCTGCCTCCCTTCATGCTCTTGACCATGCTGAGCCTTTCTGACAGTGCCCTCTAGCATGATGAGATCATTCTCCTCTTATTCCTGGAGTACTTAGTACTCTTCAAAAATACTCTCACCTCACCTAAACTCTGCATGTGGACACAGCATCTTGCCTGGATCGGGCTCATTATGAATATTTTATTATCTCTGCTGATTTCCCAGCAGCAGCTGAGCTGTAGCACAGAAAAGCTTATGGCAGCAGCCACAAAAAACACCACGAAGATGCTGCATAAAAACCACTGTGAAGCTGCAGCATAAAATACCCTGGTGGCTTCAGAACATTTTTATTGTACCAGTGATGCACACTTGGAGGTCTTGTGAACTCTTTATGTTTGAAACAGACTGTTCCCAGTGGGCTGGAAACTGCCTTTGCAGTATGCCATGGCCTTTGGATGCTGCATACAGATGAAGGTTGGGGGGAGTTTCAGATTTTGGAAGGGGTGCCAAAGCTACAGCTGTTTTATTGGAGAGTCAAAGGGAGTAGCATCCCCTGCTCTCCCGACTGTGTCAAAATATACAAACACCAGTAGCAATGAAAACACACCCCAAAAGAGAAAAAACCACATGGACTGCAGGAATCAGCAGTAGTTTGAAGTTCTCTTCTCCTGTGTCTCCAGATCCTGAGCACATCCCCTCTCGATTCCCAGGAGGGTGATGTGGCTGCAGGTTTTGTGCTTCATTTCACATGCTTACACATCATTGCTTGCTCAAAGCCACTGTGCCTTCACTGTGAAGGCTGCTCCATGTGTGAACAGGGAGAGACTATTGCCTCTGAAGGGTATGCTTGGAGCTCCACGTGGGTTTCCCAAGCATCTTCTGGGCTCTGAGAGCTTCAGATGAGTCATGGTTCCTGCCTGAGGACCTGGTAGAAGGGAACCTGTCCCATCCCTGCTACCCAAATCCTTGTGATTACTTTTTTAGCCCACAACCTAGCTATTCCCATATCACCAGCACTATTTTTAGCAGGGCTAAAAAGCCAGCAGTGTCTTTAGCAGGCTGTTTTGAACTAATACAGTTCTCCAGGTTAGAGCATTGAAGGGGAGGAATACAGACAGGCTCATGGGGTCAGGGCTGCCAGGATGCCTTCGAGCAGTTACCTCTTTGCAAGTCCAACCTAAATGAGAGAGGCTGGGCAGCTCTGCGTGGCATGATGGTGGTTGCACAGCCCATCATTGCTGTGAGCCTTTAAACACCTCCAGTGTTAACTGCAAGCAAAACGTTCAAGGACCTTAGTGGCTGGACGCCCCTTTTGCCAGCCTGCATTAGCAGTGCATGACTCAGGTAGGTAATGACTGCAATTAGATATCCCATAACTTTTTGCAAAGATGCTCTTAGTGACCCGTGCTGGGTGTGCCTGAGCTCCTGTGCCCTTGGGGCATTACCCAAGGGGAGTGTTGGTCCAGGACTCTGTGCCAGTGCAGCATCTGTCCAAGCCTTCTCCTTGCTGCGTGGCAAATAGAAATGCCTCAGCTGTGCACTGACAGCAGTGGGAGCTGCCAGCACGTCAGTTGGGCACAAGGGAAGGGCAGATCTTTGCCTTTGCTACCCGTGCCACCTCTGGCCAGCAGTGTCAAGCATTTCCCCTTCAAACTCACTGACCTTTCATTGCTAGACCGTCTCCTGAGCTGCTCCTTGCCCTGGCACAGCCCCACAGCCATGCCCAGGGCACAAAGTGCAGGCACCCACTTGGCTGCTTTAATTACCCAGTTTACTCCCACACCCTTTTTCTTATTTTTTAAAAAATTATTTCTTTGTATCATCATCAAACTCTTGCTCATGGAAGATTAGTTGTAGCAAGACCTTGCTCAGCTGCTTGATTTCTGATAATCCAAGCTAACTGCTGGAATTACATTTCCCTTTTCTACAGCCTCGTGGGCTCCTTCAGAGATTTCCAATCTCTTCCTGGGGCAGAGCTTCTCTTTTGACATCCTGAGGTGCCTGTTCATCTTCTTCTTTACTCCATTTTCTCCTAATCCATCATCCTTACTGCTCCATAGTCCCTCAGCTCATCACTGAAACCATCTTTGGAAAACTGGCATCACACTGTCTGCTTTCCAGTCATTTACTACGCAGAGAGCCTTAAGCAAGAGACAACACTTCACAGTGAATGCTGAAGCTATTTCATCCCCGGACTTCTTTATAGCTTTTGTGTGAATACAGTTCTGACATCTTTGAAATAAACTCATACAGGAGGGGAGATCAGAGCCTGGGGTATTTATTTTATTTCATTGATTTTCTGACCTTTATCTCCCTATAAAAAGAAATCTATGTTTGGAGACATGTGGTGCATTACACTGAGTTAAGAATACTTGGACTGAAAATGTTGCTTTTAAAAAACCATTTGAGGATATCAAGTCTGGACTGCTGACCCCAGGTCTTTTCCAAAGGGATAAAGAAGCTGTTAAATGTACAGGGGAGCATTCTTTGGTATCTGCAGCCCTTAATACATCACCCCTGGTGTTATCTGGAGGGTTTTAGAAAGAAAAGGAACAATGAATAGGAAGAAAAATAATAATAATAATCATAATCTATTGTACAGAACATATTCTTCCCTGGAAGGCTGGTTGTGCCCAGGCTCTTGCTGTTCCAGGCTGCCAGTTTCACAGCACCCTGTGATCATAGATCCTGTCATCAATCTGAGTCTTTCTCTGTCTCTACACATCCTTAGAAGCATTTTCTGTACATTTTTCATGCATGAGTCTAGAAAATAAATCCACACAGGGCCTTCTAATGCAAATTGGTGTGTTTAAGCTGAGGGATCCTGAGGAGCTAATGCCTTTCAGCTGCAGTGGGAGGTGGGCTGCAGGTGCCTGTTCCAGCTGTAGTCAGGGGGTTGGACTATGCAGGAGTGGTGTCAGTTTTAGCTGGGCAAGCCTGAATTTGGGGGTGGTTGTGCCTTGAGAAGCTGCTGGAACCTTGCAGGTCCAGGAGGCATGAAAAGAGGAGCATGAAAAAGCTGTAAGTTCCAAATGAGAGATCTTGCTGTGTTTCATGTTTGTACCAGTGGCAGTCAGGTGAGGGGGAGCAGAAGTAACAGAAGAGCTTTACCCTTATAATAAAGTAAAACTGGGATTGGTGTTTGAACTACTAGAGGGGTACAGGCAGTGATATTGTAAAATCTGATCTGCTTCATGCCTGCTGCAGGTCTGTGGGCAGCAGCTGCAATGTTAGGAATGTTTGAGGGACCTGTGTGTTCCCCTCCACCTTCCTGGTGTTCCAGAGAGCACCAAGTTCCAAATGCATTTTTCACTGTACATCCTGCTCCTACCCCACCTTGAACTTTGCTTAAACTTGAAGCTAATGCCTAAACCCTTTGGATTTTGTGAGCTGTCTCTAGGTATTCAATTGCCTTCCTGTAAGAGGAATCACTTTCCTTCTCTTCCCCATCCCTTTTGTGGATGCCTGACTCTCACACATCTCTTCTGACTGAATGGTTGTCCGTGCTGGGATGACTGGTGGATGGGAAATCCCAGGCTATGGAAAGAACCATTGTGTTGCTTTCTCCTTGTGGTCCCCAGGGGAGAAGTGCCTGCTAGAGCTATCTGGCAGCTGCTTTCCACAAGCTGGGATGTCTTTGCAGAAGCTGTTTTGCTCTGTATCCACTGTGTGTATGTACTCCTGGGCTATTTGGTGATGAAGGGGCAGAGGGGCAGCTATAGGGTGTTGGAAGGCATCTGGGTTGGAGGGGAATGGAATTAAATGGTCTCAGTCCTTCTGAACCCTCAAGTGCAGAATCTGAGCTGTGGTAAAAGAAGGGTCTTCATGTTTGCTCAGACCTAAGAGTACCCAGTGTCCCACCAGGGTGGCCAATCTGTCCCTTCTCTCTCGTTTAGCAGCATCCAGCTGTATGGGAGATAGGTGTCTGCCATCTCCATCCTGGCTCTTCAGCAAGTCCCTGTGCCAGGATATCCTTTCTTCTTTGTCTTTCTGCAGTGAAGTTGCTTCTCAGGGGCTCAGTTTTGCACAAAGAAATGATTTTTTCCCCCTTGCAGTGTCCCTACCTGTTTCCAGGTGATTATGTGGCCTGTGCAGCCTTTTGAATGCTAAAGTGCTTCAGTGCTTTCCCTTCTGAGTTATTTTTCTGCCTTAGATTTTCCTGCATTTGTAGTTACTGCTCATCAGTATTTTCTCATTCTCTTCCTCCTGGAATAAGATAAAGTTGACCCCATGGCTTTTCCTTTTATACCTCTCATGTAAAAGTGCAGCCCTCCATCTCCTGGTGTCATGGCTCAGAGTGTGATAAAGCAGATCAAAATGCAGGTGATCTTGGTTCTGTGGGGGGTGCCCAAGATCTGAGATTTAAAGCTGGCGCACTGTTCATGCACTTGGTGTGCCAGCAAACCTGCTGTGCCACTGCTGGCTCAGCTTCCTCCACATCTGGGAGATGCTGAGGTGAGGAAGGTTCCTGTGGCTCCTCCTGAGCAGGGTGGGTAAAGAGCTTAGTGAAGACCCTTCCCCTCCTAAACTGGAGCTTAAGCTCTCCCCTCCTTCCAGCCAGAGGGGGCTGGAACAAGAGACGTGCACAGACTTGTGTTTCTCTCCCATGAGAGCATCCCGTGTGAATAGTTTGCCAAAGGAACAAGTAAACTTGCAGAAACTCCACTTTGGAGCCT
This sequence comes from Xenops minutus, assembly GCA_035221455.1. NCBI lineage: Eukaryota > Metazoa > Chordata > Aves > Passeriformes > Furnariidae > Xenops > Xenops minutus. The sequence continues at coordinate 8,271,492 of JAWWEE010000041.1, read as the reverse complement.
TTCCCAAGAGTTGCACTGGATGTTCCCTGGAGCTGTAACTCACTGCTGAACAACACAGACCTTTTCCATCAGGATAAGTTTTCAAGACTTCAAATTATATAGGGGGAGGAAATGGCTTTTCTCCCATTCTGACAAGAGCTTCTGCCTTCTCTCTCCGACCTGGTAGCACATTGTACAAAAATATCTCTGCCGTCACTGGTCAGCACTCCTTGACAAAGCTCTATGTGAGGACACTTGATGAGTTTTGATGTGGTTTCTGCTGGTGTGTGCCAGCACCTGGCAGGCAGATTCCTCAAATGCTTCCATCTCTATCACTCTTTCCTCTCTCATGTGCCAAATTCCCACCACACCTGTTTATCTCTTGTCTTGCACAACCCCTGCCTTATGCCAGACTTCTTCATTTCTCTCACTGCTCCCTTTTGTGCCTGTGTCCACACTCCCTGTGCTCCTGCTGAGCAAACTCCAGGTGTCCTGCTATGGGTGGGCAGCACACGCAGTGTCTGAGCCACAAAGGCCTCTCTTTTGTGTGCATCTTTGTGGAGCTTTCTGTATTTTTGTGGACTGCTTTGCGACTTAACCTTGCCAGGAACTGCTGTTCCTGACCATGTGCCAATCTAATTGTCCCCATGTCTGTGACACCTTCAGTAGCAGCAAAAATCTGATGCCTTGGCAGATGGCACATAGGACCAGTGTTTTGTAGGAGAGCATGGCAAAAGATGAGAGTGAAGATGAACCATGAACTTATGGAGTGGGGAATGATAGGGGAAGGAGAAAATCTGGTGGGTTCTTTAGATTGCTCCAGGTCAGAAAGCTGCTCAAATGTCTGCTGGGGTCTCTAGAGGTTACTAAGTTTGTTCAAATGTATATTGGCATTTTTAAATGTCACTAAAGCCCACTTAGACTGTGGTGAAACCTTGAAATGGTGCTGTTCATGTGGCTGAGTATAAGCTGGAGTATAAAATTTAGTGTGGGGGACCTTGGAGCTGGTGTTGGAGTTATAAATGCTCTCATAAACGCCCCTCATGCTCCTAGATTGAGGGCCAAGGGGAGGAGAAAAGACCCTTGCCTGAATCCACTGGATCAGTGTGTCTGTCCTGGGCTGTTCCTGCTGGTGGGTGGAAGGGGAATTTTGTGTTGTTTCCCAGAGAAGTGCCTGGCAGGATGCACCTCTGCCCCTTGGGGTGGCTCCATTCAGTGAGGGGCAGCAGGAGGGAGCTCTGAGCAAACTGATGTGTCTGACTCTGTGCCAGGCTCCAGTCCCCAAAGCAGGACAGGCACACCAGTGCTGTGTGGTGCCAATTAGCCCTGAAGCTCCTTAAAACTGGTTAATTTGGGTGCAGGCCTGCCCTGATATGATTATGCTCCTTCTGGTCTCCCAGCAGGCTCAATGTGCTGTGTGGCATTGCAGTCACATCATGGGGCTCCAGAGCACTGAGCAGGGAGGGCTCTGGGGGCTTTATGGACTGAAATGAGAGGGGAGACTGCAAGACCTCTTGGAGCAGTCTCTTGGGGCTGTTGGATTTGATGCTGTGCATGCAGTTCGTGTGGAGTGATGAAACAGCAGTGAAGCAGAGGGGGACAGGGGGGACGTGTCTCAGCACTTGGAACTGTGCTGCTGCCATGGGGAAAAAATAGACAGCTGAACAATGTGATACTGTGGCTATAACAGCTTGTGAATCATAAATTAGGAGCTGGCCTGCCCCTTTGACCCCCAGCTCGCCTTGCTCAGCTCTGATCCTATCAATCAGCCCAGGCTTCCAGCTGTGGGAAGCATAATTTGCCCAGATCCTCCTGCCATCTCTCCTTTAGCCATGATGTGGCAGTGGCTGGGCTGTGCTGACATCTCTCATCACCTTCCCATGGTGCTCAGGTTAATGAGCCCAGGTCTCATCCCTGTGTGCATCAAATAACAGAATAAGCACTGGATAATTCTTTGCAGACAGTTCTGTTGCATTATTTATAGATGTGGAGTAACACACTGTCAATGAGGGTGCTTGGCTGTCAGCATGTCGTACAACTTCCCTTTGCCTGTACACAGGTATCTCTCTTTTTTTCACCTCCTCTTTCCTGTAAAGTAGGCAAAAAAAAAAGCCAAAAAGCGGATGAGCCAAAAATGGAACGAATAAGACTTTGACTTCAGAGAGACAAGCTCTTGTCCTACTGGGTATTGACTTACCAACTCAGAGCTATAAACCGAGCTGCTGGTGTCCCCCCAGCCTGAAATCCTGCCTGTGGTTACACTTAAATCCCTGAAGCAGAGCAGTCCACACATCTCAACTTGTCTTCTTGCTGTGATTCCTACCTAGAGGTGATCAAAGGATGACACAATTGCCCTGTTCAAATGCTGCTTTTTGGCTCTGAGATTTCACAGCTCAGAGCCCTCCTGCTGAGTTAATCATCAATTCATATACCTCCTCCAAAATCTCAGCCTTCTCCAAAGCCTCTTAATGAAAGAAATGAGTAATAAGAAACTTCTGTAATTAAAAAAAATGTGCTTCCACTGACATTTTCAGTGGTAAATATTCATTGAGACAAGAACTTTTGAAAGCTTTTTTTCCTGTTGCTTCACCTGAAGACAAAGGGTGTATTTAGCAAAATACTGTGGTTCTATTGAAAAGAATTCTTCTATTTCGACCTTTGTCATCCAGTGCTCCTTAATGTCTTATTTTCCAGTTCACAGAAGACCTCAGCAGTCCAGCTTTCCATTCTAGTTTGGAATAGAAAGTAATTTCAAATGTCTTAACTCAGACATTTTCTTCCTGGTTTGAATTCCTTTTGGGGCTGTGATCATTTTCCTCGTAAAGGTTATCTACTCTCTCTTCTGCTCCATTTTAACTGATGAGTGCATGTAACCATTTCTCTAATCTAAAGCAAATTGGTATCTACAAGAAAATTAATGTTCTTCCTTTTACCCTGTGCAATGTGGTGAAGCTTTAATTTCACTCAGCAGCGATTTCTGCCTCCTGCTTCCCAGTGGGAATTGTACTGGCGAGGTTTGTGGGTTTCTCAGCATTAGCTCTAACCAAGGAAATGATCCCATAAAAATAAATTGCTTTATTTAATAGTCTTAATCATATTTTTATGTGTAGAGAGACAAACACAGTTGCTGTCAAACACAGCTTTGCTCTTTCCCCTGTGCCTGGAGCCTGCCTGATCAATTGTACCCGGAATGCTGGAGCTGTGAGATGCCTGTTGGGACCCTGGGAGTGAAATATTTGGGAATAGGTCAGTGTGTGGGGCAGCCTTTCTGTGTGGAACCTGCTCAGACCCTATACTGGTAGCTCATGGCAATGTTGGCGTTGCCCTTGATGGAAACTGGTTTAATGGATGTGAAGGTTGTGGCTGCAGATGTTGTCTGTTGATGGAGTGAGGGACTGGAGCAGTGACCCCTGAAACTGGAGGGATTTGGGTGAGATACCTTTCCCATGACTCCCCGTATCCTTCTGCCTGGCAGCAGGACTGTGGTTGGACGTTCTTAGGAGGAAATCATCATCCAGGGCAAATTGTGACCAAATGCAGGAGCACGGCTCTTCTGCACCTCCAGGTGTTCTGAGGACTGGTTGTGTGTGTCAGTCCTGCTGGCCAAATGCCCAAGCTCTGTGGGCTCCCTGGAAGCAGCCTGGCAGGGTGGGCTGGGGCAGAAGGCAGCTGGTACATTTGAAGATGCTGCAGGAAGCTTTACTGCAGGACTAGGAAGGGATTAAAACAGCTGTAGCCTGTGGTCAGAGCCTGTCTGCGACAGCAATCCAGTCCCCTGGTATCGAATTCAGAGCTGCAGGCATGCTCCCTTTTCCCATAAGGAATTCTCTTTCCCAGTTCTCCTAGCCACTTTTCGGTGTGCATCACATTCAATTCCCTGTGGCATCACCTGTCCCAGTAAAGCTGTGAGAACCTCACTTCTGGGAGCAGCTCCCCGAATCCAGGTGCTCCAAGTCAGGTCTGCTCTGTGTATCTGTCAGGGGGATTTTAGTGACAGGAGTTAATGGGCTCTCTGCCCACTCTACAGGGTTGTGCTCTGTCCAGCTCCTTTTCCCTTTGATCAAGGGAGGCTTTGCCTGGCTCCCATAGGGAAAACATCTCTGCACTGACCCACATCCAAGGGAACATGGAGACATGACAGAACTTTGTGCTCTCCAGGTTCCTGTCAGTAGAGAAAGAAGGAAAAAAATAGGACCTAAAAGTTTCCCCCTTATAATTTCTCATTTTAGGGCACTAACAGCTGTTGGACCTGCTGTTCCTCAGAGCAGCAACTTATGAAGAATTGTTGTCTGACAAAAGTTTTAAGCCTCTGGATTTCTCAGCTCACCCAAAAGTACCTCCTCCTCTGTGTCCATGTTTTGGAAGCTGCAGCTGCTTTGGACAGCCAAGATTTTTTATCTGTGTTCACACTCTGAGAGTGAAGCAGTTTGTCTTGTCCTTCTGGAGGTGTTGCCTGGGAAGGCAGGAGATCTGAGGGACTGTGATCATGCAGAGCAGGCTAACTGCTGACAGTGCCCTCAAGAGCAGCTCCAGGACCTTCCCAAAGGCTTTTCTTGGCTATCAGTGCAAGTGGAAATATCAGAGGGCAGTCACTGTATCCCACTAAGTGATGTGCATCCTCTTGGCCTCTGAGCAAGAAGTTCAGAAATCAGATTTCATCATCTCTCTCAATAGTCTTGCAAAGCAGGAGTCCAGACTCACTTGCATGGGTCCTGACAGCAGCACCTCACAGGGTTTCTCGCATGGTACACTTGTCCTCTCCAAAAAGAACACATTAGAATGCAAGGGCATGGATCTTTCCTTGCACGTCCCTTGCAGACTTGTCAGCTTTGGTACCAGCCATTGGGATTTGGGTTTATTGCTCTAATGGGAATGACGGGGGAAGGAGAAGAGGAGAATGGGTTTTGCCTTGATTTAATTTTTTTTTTTTTTTTTCCTTTTCTCCCAGTTTCTCATGACACTTAGCCTGGCAGAGCAAGGAGGAGCTGGGAGAGGCTGAGCATCATGTGGGGCAGCTGTTGCTGTTGCTGAGGTGGCTGCAAGGCTGGCTCAGGAGCTAGGCATAGGTGATGCTGCTCAGCCTCCCTCCTTTCTAATTTCATAGCTCATTTAGATGCAGACAGGAGAGGAGGATTACTGCAAAGCAAGCCCTCGTCTCTCCTGACTGTAGAATTAGGATGGGAAATGGAAATCTCTGAACTCTGAACTGTCTCACTGAAACCTTCTCGGAGTGAAGAACCTGGAGGTATTCCCTGTTCTGCCTCTTATGGGGTGAGCTCTTGAAGATGGGTTGTCTCTCTTACTCTGAGACAAGAAAGATTTTCTTTTAATTTTTTGATTAATATTATGCTGGGGATTTAGCTGCAGGCTGCAGCTGGATCTCAAATGATTTTGGGAATAATTGCTGACTATTTAGAGTGAGAGTCTGGAGTCTGAGCAGGTGCAGGGAGGGTGAAGTGTGGCCATCTCTCCTGAGGAGATTAGAGGAGCTTTCCTCGGTTTATTCTGCCTATGCAGTGGAGACTGGAAGAAGGGCTGGGAACTGCTTATGTGTGTCACTGGGAGTGAAGGAGTGGTGGTTTGGCCCTGGCTGAATGCTCAGTATCCAGCCAAAGCGCTCAAGGCTTCTATCCCCTCTTTCATCTTCCAGAGGGAAAGGAAAAAACGACTAGGAATTTACGACTAGAGATAACAGCAAGGAGAGACGCTTTGATTAATTAACACAGGAAAAGTAAACTCAAAATAATGCTTATATTAATTACTAACAAGCCAAGAACTAGAAATAAGAAACAAAACTAGTTTAGAAATTCTTTTCCAATCACTCCCCAGAGTCAGTTGTTGCTTTAGCCGCTTCTAATGAGAAAGTCCAAGAAACTCTTTTGGGCAGCAGTTCTTCCAATTCTGCTGTCTCAGGGGTCTTCCTGTGGACTGCAAGGGGCCGTCTTGCCTCACCCGAGTTGTCAGTATGGTCAGAGAGGAATCATAACTCTGAGTCCTTCCCCTGCTTTCCATGGGGTCCGTCCCAGGAGACACAGTCCTCTGCTCTCCCTTGGTCATTCCATGGGGTGCAGGCTCTTATGGATAAGCTGTACCTGCTTAGTGTAGGTTTCTCTCTCCATGGGTCTCAGCCATAAATCACTTGCAGGACTCTGCGCCATCCTGGGGCCTCCCACGAGGTAACAGCCTCCTCTGGGCATCCTCCTGCTCCGACAGGGGCGTCTTTGCACCCCAGTGGACCCCATGGGCTTTGAAGGGACAGCTTATATCACTGTGGTCATCACCACAGTCATCAGGGAAATCAGAGCTTTGAGTTCTTTCCCTGCTCCCTG